>VYXH01010488.1:152416-172677 GCA_013397275.1 Burhinus bistriatus
AAACACCCCCCCCCCCCCCCCCCAAAAAAAAAAAAAAGAAAAAAAAAAAAGCTATATGAGCAGGCAGCTAAGCTCTCCTTCATGAAATAGCAGAAAAATGAAGTATTTTCTCCTCCTTTCCCAGGTGATACGTATTATATGTGGAGTATATCACAAAGGTAGATGGGTAAATAACCAAGAAATCGGCCACCTAACTCCCTGAATCCCCAGCTCTACCGTTACTCTCCACCAGCCCCTGCCCCAGATCCCAGACAGGCAGCGCTGGTCATGGCCACCCTGCTAACCGCCCGCTGCTGGCTACCATTCCTTAGTTCGCATTTGAGGGGTACGGTTCTGACCTGTGCAGCGTGGAGGACGCTCAGCTCATGAGCGGTCCCCTTCCCCACCCACGCTCTCCTCCTGTCCCCACAGCCCCTGTGCGAAGGGCACTGGTAGGAGTGGGACAGGGTGGCAGTGCCTCCGGGCTGTTCGCTCGGGGAATCCAAAGCCTATAAAGGCTGTGCTGAAGAGGCAGCTTTTTTTTTTTTTTTTTGGACACATTAATATTCCTCCCTTGCTATCAGGATAGTGGTTGAAACAGCGGCACTTTTCTGGTTGCAGCCCTCTGCGTTGCAGTCCTCTTTTGCCTGCTGAACTGCGCCCTGACTTCCCTGAAGAAGAGAAGCCTGCAGCTCCTTGTGCCTCTGCTGCAGCCCAAAAACTGAGAGGTGAGACAGCACGCTCATGGCTTAGTTACACGCACCTGACAGAGCCAACCAGCATCTCCTGCAACAGCAGCTCGTGCCTCTGGCTGCGACAAGGAAGGGTGATCCAGCCGGTAGGAAGAGGGCTGGAGAAGGCCGGGAAAGCCGCCCGGGAGCAGGCTCCTGCCCCCTCCAGCACTCTGACACCTGAAGGACGCTGCCTTTCTGCACCAGTCTGGCCCCAAGAAGTCCAGCCTGGGGCACAGCCACATGCAACCAGCTGCCTGAGGGGCAAAGACAAACCAAATTTGGCTTGTGTTCCCTTAACTGGTAAATGCTGTCGTATACTATCCCAAACAGCTGTAAAATCACAGCTGTCAACACTGCTGCATGTTCACGGATATAGAAACCTCACATCATACCAAGTGATGTGACCCAAATGTGCATTAAATAACTAACAGATACTGACACAAAACCTTTTGCAGGGTCTGTCATTGGCTTCAGTGGTGGGTGTTTACCCACAGCTCAGTTCTGCCCTACAAGCGCTGCCACCGAAATCACTGGGGCACCAAAAGGATGGGCTGTCCCAGCAAGGAGACACGGGCAGCGCTTCAGAGCCTGCTGTGATACCACCAAATCTTCCTTGGAGCTCCGCAGCCAGAGCTACAGCATATTTAGATCAGTAGCAAACACGAGACCAGGCAGCTCAGTCTCCGACACTGAGGCAGAGCGTTAGCTGCTCTCCGGCATCTCTCTGGAATTTAAGAGGCACGGCAGTTGCTTTTAAAGGGCAAATGCAAAAATACCCTGTAGCTTGTTCATTGCTGGATCATCTCTCCCCCACTCCTGTATTCTCGCTGTTGCAGGCCGTGACGGCTCTTGAATTACATTTACTCCAGCATATGGCTAAAAAAACCAACTGAACTGGCGTATTCCCCAACATCCCTGCTGGAGACAAAGCACGCAGAGCCTGCTGTGACTCACTGATGCAGGCTTTAGGACAGGCGGGGCAGGGGGGAAAGGAGTAAACCAGCAAATGAGATGGATCTCCAGGTGTCCCCAGTGGTTGGTCTAAACTTTTCTTGCTAAAAGGGAGAGGGTCCCTGGCTCTCCACCTAACACTGCCTTCACGTATCTACTTCTCAGTAGCATCTTTGCTTTGACCTTTCAGAGTTTCGGACCAGGGCCATAAAGCATGCTGTAGATGCTACGTTGAACACGTAGGTGGGGATAAAGTCTGTTCCCCCACCGCAACGTGTTGACCAGTGGCTGCTGTAGCAGCAGGGATAGAGCACAGGTGGGATGACGGAGGGAACGCAGTAAAATGGAAGTGTGAATGAAGCCAGTTCAAATGATTAAAGAGCACTGAAGAGCTAAAACTCTCCCCATGTCTTTCAGCCGGGAAGCAAACCCACGGAGCACTATACGTTAATACTGTCATGCCACAATGAAAAATTGCTACGGGAAGGAGCATAGCTGGGATCAGAAGTGACAAACTCCTGGCAGGGGAGGATTATGAGTGGTGACTTCAATCGCAAGACAATGAAAAACTGCAGATGAAGACAGAAAGCGCCTCCTGAACCATGAGACAGGTCTCCAACTCCCTTGCAAGTCTAATCTGTAAGGAAGAGAACACCGAGACACTAAAATTTTGGGTTGTACAGTACAATGTACACACGGGGATACACACCAAGGAAAAAAAAACCCCAAACGTCTGAGGTGAAAGGAAATAAAGAAAGAACTCTGCTGGGAAGAAAAATGCGAGGGCTTGGTTTTCATTATCTAAAGCCACAACTCAGAACTGTCTGACTGATGATAAGAGATGTCAGCCACCCAGGGAGCTGGATCCAGAGAGGAAAGGGAAAGCTTTCAAAACAGCTTCTATAAGACATTAAACCAGCTTAGTATCAAGCCAGACTGAAAACAAACATTTTAATTCCAGAACATCAAAGCATTGGGAGAGAACATGCTAAAGCAGAAAAATCATGAATGAAAAGCTCGGGGTTTTAGTCTTTACATATTTGGCAAGTAACCAGTTATATGAATAATGCCAAACCCATACATTCCACAGAATGTCCCAGAAAAGGTTTCCTTTAGCCTGAAACCCACTTTGAGCCAGAGTTGTCAATGCCTTCAGTGTGTATTCCCATACTGTGCACATAACTTTGTGCAATTTCAACTGATGACCATCATTTTCTTCTCCAAACTATTGCAGGGGACGTGTGTGAGCTGCTACATGGCTATTGCTTTTCCCCCAAAGTGACCTTCACTCAAAGGGTGACGCCTGCTTGTATCCACAGTAGTATTCATGGTCTGAAATTAGAATCATCGTGTGAGCAAAGCTCCTGAAGACTTCAGTGGAAGTTTTGCTTGCTGGAGGACTTGGGGATGGCCTACATTTGTTTATAAAGCTTTCCAGTCCACTGGGATACAGAGAACTACTGCCTACAAGCATAAAATTATGACTGTGAGGCAATACCACCATAAGACAAATTATAATATAACTGCGCTTAAAAGTGTGTTTAACACAGATTAGCTATATCAAACTAACACTGAAGTTATAGATTGCTGAAGCTGACTAAGGGATATAATGCCCAGTTGCTTTAAATTTGAGTGGGAACGAGAGACTTGAATTCCTTAAATAGTCTTGAATGTTTTATAACAGAAAAAAATCACAGTAACTTGCTCCTAAAGCCTACAAACCTAGCCAAAAGATTTTGCCAACATCTTTAGGGACACATCCCCCCAACCATACTGCCATTAAAATTAGAGATTTTCAGACATCCCTGAAAAATATTCCAAGTTTTGATGAACTTTTTCAGAAAAAAAAACAGTTCAAATAAATGTTTTTCAATAGATCGCTTTGATCCATTTAATAAAAATGTAATTGGGCTATAAGTCTATTTAAAGAAAACAAACTTTAGCACCAAACCCTCTGTCCTACAACTCAGAACAGAAACAACTAATCACCCAAGACCTGTTCTTGCTCCCTGACCCCAACTGCAATACTTCCTTTTTTTTTTTTAACCTTTTTAAGAAAGCACAGAATTGGACTTCAAACATAACAGTTTTGCCTGGACAACACTGTAAAATTATTTCCTGACAGAACCAAAAATGTTAGTGGTGATGGAAAAACAGAGGGAAGCTGGTTACATGAACACATCCTTTCACCATTTGAAAATACGTTAATAACAAATCTACGAGCCAATACTACTCCTTCCTGGATGCCTGGATGCCTGCCAAAAGATATTAAGACAGCATCCCCCTGGGTTAAATCCTCTTCAGCACTGTCATTCTCTTACTAGCAGTCTCTCCCCATTTTTTGGAGCACTTTTCTCCAGACTTTCCTCTCCTGAGCAGAGGTTAGCCACACAGACAGCTCCGCTGCAGCCAGAGCCTGGCGTACAGGTACTGTTCACCTCCACAGCGAACGCTGGGAGGGGTTTCAGACAGCCAGGGCCCCTGAGGTGAGAAATCTCCCTATATATGTTCATTGTATTCTAGGAAAAACATTCAGGGGAGGAAAGAGGGAGGAGAAGGCAGGAAAGCGATATAATAATGATTAGCGTAATGGGATTTGCTATTCCTGTTAATAGTTTAATCAATATAAACATTTACTGAACCCTCTTATGCACTTGCCACGATCAAGTCGCTTTATATTTAGCTTAACACTCATAAGCCATGGCTAGCGTCGTCTGCACCTCTACTACCCGCTTATATCTGCAACAAAAAAAAGCCAGGACTGGAATTTCCCATGCCTAAAACCCCAGCCATGCACAAGTGGCCTCCTCAGCCACATGCCACGCTGCATGTCCCGGTTGTGCTGGATACACCAGACCTGGAGATGACGGGTCTCAGGATAGGTGGGACTTGCTGTACATGAGCAAGTTAATTGCACAGCGCCATGCTCCGAGGCACCGCTTACGTCAGGCTCACGAAAGGAGCCACATGTGCTTCTCACCTGCACGGGTGAGAGCCCAACAATTCTAAAGCTTTGCAGATCACGCACAGTTGGATCCTGCACTTCTCACCCAGTCTTTCCATGAAGGAATGACTTATTAGCAGCCTCTGTTTGGAGTATTCATCAATTAGATACCGAAGATACGTAAAAGATATCAAAGCATACATATATGGAGGGACAAGGCACAACTGGTGGCAGAGTGGGACAGCACCGTTCCCACAGAGGTCACCGCGGTGAGCTTGGTGGTGCCACAGTGGCTTTGCTGGGTTTTGCCCTAGAGCAGTTGTATTTGCTATTTCGTACTATGTCATTTATGATTTATTATTGGTATCATATCACAGGACATAGCATATGGTCTAAGGAGCCACAGGCCTTTCTTACAATCCTCATTTTTTAGCTTGATTTTAGGCAGAGAGAGAGAAAGATTGCCTTAAGTTTTGCTTTCATCTCTCTAAATAGGTAGTGCTAAAAGCATGTAAAAACATCCTACTGGTGTATCAGTATAAAGCTATTTTAAAAGGCTTAAAACTGGCTTTGCAATAAGCTGAGAGAATCTCCAAATTGACAGCTGCAAGGAAAAAAAAAAAAAAAAAAAAAAAAAAAAAAAAAAAAAAAAAAAAAAAAAAAAAAAACAAACTACTAAAGGCAGATTTCCCTGCCGAATGGCCCTCCCCACTGTGGAGCTTGGGGTGGGACTGGGGGAGTTGCACTTTCCCCCATCCAAAAGCTTGTCCCCACGACCTCGCGACAGGGGAAGTTGTGCCATTTATAGATGCCAGCCTGTGAGCAGAGGCACGTCGCTGTAACAGTGAATGCCACAGGCAGCCTCTGTCCAAGGAGCCCAGATACCATGCTCCAGAACACAAGAACTCCGAAATGCGTAGTCGCAAGATTAGTTTGCTGTAATGTGTCTAATTTATTTTGGCATTTCCTAGGGACAAGAAAATAGCAAAACACAACTACGGGCAATGCTGTTGTATCAGCTCTGAGAAGCATGAAAAAGTACAACTGCAAGAAACATGTCTTTTGGATGGGTAGCTTTTTGTTTGTTTTTGTTTGGGTTTTTTTGGTGTTGGTTTGTTTGTTTGTTTGTTTGTTTGAAGAAGAAACAACCCACAACTTTCCATTGTGCCACGTGGATGCACTTTGCCCTGCACCATATCACCGGTCAACTCATGCCCAAGGCAAAGCCTGAAATACCGTTTCCCACTGGAGCTTCAAGATTGTCACCCCACATATTCAAACAGACACAAATACCGATAACTCAGCAATACAGAAAAAGTTATGTGCTTCTAACTAGAATTTAATAAGAACAATCCTATCCGCCCTAGGGCCACATTGGAGCAACAAACCTCAAACACGGATCAAAACCTTAAATGTCCGCTGCTACGGCTGAATCTTTGTGTTAGGAGTAGAGGTCTCTGACTCCTTTGGCTCTTTTCCAGCGGATGCAGGAACCTGCCCCCCTGTATAGACAGGACAGTTAAACTGATAGGAGCATTACAGAGTGTGACACAGCGAAAGGAGAAAGCTGAGGGGTCTGGAGTCCCAACCCAGTGTTCTGGGAGCCATTTATGTGCCAGACAAGCTTTGGGTAACTCTGCTGACCCATCATCTCACAATATTTGAACTTGAACACCTCCATCAAGGCTCACATGCAAACCGGAATGTTTTCAAGAGTCTGGACTTAGAAAATGCAGGTCAAGCCCATCAGGTGTGGGTTATTCCACCAATTCGTCAGTTCTCCTAATGAGGAGAATTCAATGGAACTTCTTTCTTGGGAATTTGTCCATAAAACGAGTTCAGAAGCTGAGCAAAAAGTCAGTTAAGCTTTGTTCTTCCATATTTGTAGTACTCCTCTTTTTGAACACAAGAATGCATTTTCTTAGTCGAAAGACTAATAAGTGCTCTATGATAGATAAATAAAGGAATGAAGCAAAAAGTAGCTTACTTAAAATGTCCTGGTAGATTTTAGTATCTCTTTTCTTAAGAATAAACGAGCGACTAGATGAAGAGAATTCTGGATTCCCGCAGGTAACAGGAACGGAGCTTTCAAAGAGAACACACTCACAATGATTACAGTATCACATGTGAAGTGAGACATCACGTACCCGTTTCCTACTTGCACATTTAAAGGAGCTGTTGCGTGCAGACAGCTCTAAGGAAGAAATTACCTTTGAGTAAAAATAAAAAGGGAGCTTGAGGATCCAGAAATTAACTGCAGGGGGGAAAGATGCAAAACATTAAGCAGACTCTGTGAAGAAGTGTAGATGAAAGGAAGAAGAGCCCAAATGCTAGCAACACTACTAGCATTCGGTGGACCACTGAATGCTGAATATATCTGTATAGTCAACTTGCCTGCAGTATATAAGGCTGTCATCTTCTGCTGTTTGGAGAGCTGTAAGAAGCCTGCCCTGCATCACTTCCCTCTATCAGCCTCTGAAACCACCAACATTTAGGGGCTGAGGCAAAGTGCGATGAAATCAACAACTTTTAGCTAACACTAATTAACAAGTGAGTTTCAAGTTAGATATTGTGATTTATTAGTTGCTTTGTGCGCTCTCCTACCCTGCTTCTCTCTGTGCTTACACATTTAATACTTCTCAGTGCCAAAGTGGAAAACCTCTGGGTATCTATAGCTGTATTGCTAAGAAGACAAGATTCCTTTTCCATCCACACCAAATTATTGGCACTGACTTAGTTAAATTAACCTGGATTTATGATGGTAGATTAGTGTAAATTAACCCTAGCAGAACCAGAGGTCTAGAAGGGATTTCCAGAGGTCATTTAGTCCATCCACCTGCCTCGGGGAGGACTTGCATAGGTCATTCCTGACAGACAGAGGTCTAGCTTATTGTCAAAGTGTCAGAGGCTCACCTCTCCTAGGGAATCTACTCCAGTCCTTCACACTCCCTTAGCATCAGATTAGTTACTAAAGTGTCCTAATTATCCCTTGAAGTAGTTTAGCCCACAGCTTCTTGTCTTAACTGCCAGGGTGAGGAAGACCAAATCATTCCCCTTTTCCCTTTGCTGCTGTTGACAATGTTTGGGAAGAGATTAGTCTCCCCCTCAGTCTCCCTCTTCTGCAGATGAAACCCCCTCAATCTTTCCTGGCAGATCGAGTCTTCTAGACCTTTGATCAGTCTTACCGCTTTCCTTTTCATACTCAACCGGTGTCCAGCTCAGTCTTGAAGTACGCTGGTCAGAAGGAAGCGCTGTGCTCCTGCTTGGTGGCACAGAGCTGCCTGCAAGGATTACGGCACTCGCCATAGCGGCAACAATCCTGCTCGTACATTTGATGTGCCTTTTCTGCAACAGCGTGGCATTGTTTATTCACAATCACCTCGTGAGCCATCAAAATCTTTCATCCTTATTGATAAGACATGTAGTTGTTGTTCCCCAACCTGTTATAACTATATAATAACCGATATTAAGAGTTTATGGCAATACATAAATCTATATTCAGCAGAGGGACGATACACTGTCCCAGCTGAATAGCAAGCCAGTTTTGGTTTTTTTACCGCATCTCGAGCTTTCAATGATCATACTGAATTCTAATCCTGCCCAGAGTGATCACAGCCTCTTCCAGCGTAGTGTCAGCTGCAAATTTAAACTGCATACTCTCTTCCATCAGCCAGATCACATATGGAAACAAGAGACGTGCACACAAAACAGCCCCCTCAAAAACATCCTTCTATCGGTTTTCCAACCAGTTTTGCACCCAGGTATTTTCATTCATGCCATCCTTATAAAAGTTCACGCGAAACAGCTCCAAAATTCAAACCAATCTCAGGGTGTTGCCCTATTTTAGTGAGTAATTAGATTGGTTTGAATCTCTTGCATCTCAAAAAAAAAAAAAAAAAAAAAAAAAAAAAAAAAAAAATCTACGCTGCCTGTTACTCATCCCCTTCTTCTAGGTGCTCACAAATAGTTTGTTTAGTTATTTGTTCCAGTGTTTTTCCAGGAACTGAAGCTAAGCTGACAGGTCTATAATTCTAGACCTGCTTGTTAGCACCACTTTGGTACTGATGAGCTCAAACCTGTGCACAGAACTCCTGGGCTCTGCTCCAACAGACCACTTTAGCACATACTTAATTGCAAATGTGAGAGACATCTGTGGCTGTAGAGGGGATGAGTCACATGCTTGATGTTACGCATGTGCTTGGATGTTTTTCGAGTTCCTAAGAATGGATACGTTAAAAAAAAACACCACAAATACACTCACCAAAACCAAGCAAAACAAATGTGTTTTTATACAATGCTTATGACTTTAAGAATGCAAGTGCCAACAAATACTAAACTTTGATCTCCATGAATGAGTGAAAAGCAAGAATCACTCTCTGTTACCCTGTGGTCATCTCCACCATGATGACTTCTTTTGCTATTGTGCTGCTTTATTATCTAGTTTTCTAGATCATTCTCAAGTCTCCCTTATCTTAATACCTGTTACATTATGCCTCCAGCAAGTTTTTCAGCCTTATTAGTCCTTCCTTCTGGAGAGCCAATGAATTGATTAGATGTCACTTAGCCTGTCAGGAACCGCTACTGACACCTCTCGTAGCAGCTTTCTGTGCATTTCAAGTGTGTTTTTATGCTTCTGAAAGACACTGACAGCTCTGGAGAGCCAGACTAATCTCACACCTAGGTCAACTCTGCCCAGATCAGTTCAAACCAACAAAGCTACTAAACCCCACACTTCCATCTCCCAACTTTAGGACCTGTAGCAATATCCCAGGAGCAAGCAGCATATTGAAAACGCTCAAACACACGATGGGGTCAACACTCAATGGTGGGGCTCAACAAGAGCCCTCTGCTGCTCTCCATCCACTCCTCCAACTTCAGGAAGCCTTTGCTGACCTCCAAGTCAGGCCTTTAGCTTAAACACAGCCCTGGATCTGACACATGCCGCTTTATCAAATGAACCGTTTACCCCTGTTAAGTTGCCTGTGGGCTTGAATCTCCACACCGATAGCCGCTCAACCCTGCTCCATGGGACTGCCAGTCCAGTGGCTAATTGCCATTTGAACAAAGTCACCTGGACAATCAGGTGCTGAGCCCCAGCACCTGATTCCCCTCTATGCTTCACTCTGCTCAGTTTCCCCTCTTTCTGTCACTGCTTGTTGCTTGCTTCTGAGCCCAGGATGGACAGGGCCAGCCAGGCTTTCTTCCATACCTTTTCTAGCTAATTCCTTCATTCTCTCCACACAAACCATTTCCCCAGACCAGCGAAGAGACCTCAAAGCACCCTGCTTATCCCAGACTAAATTTATCTTATGCATACAGAATTGGGGAGGAATTCCAGCTAACAGAGCTCTCTTGCAAGCTAATTATTCTTCAAAGAAGTTTTAGACAGTCCCAGGGAGCATCTAAGTATTGATTTTCTACTCTGTATAATTTCTCTGCAAAATGTGATCATTCTCCTCCTGTCTCGCGCTGTCACTTGTCTTTCAGAACAACCTGGGAACAATAAAAGAACGGAATAGAGGGCACCAAGAAGGGCACTGTCAAAAAAAAAAAAAAATCTCTGTACAAGCAGAGTCTGTAAAAGCAAACCCAAGAAATGTATGTAGACCTTGTTTAATATTCATCAGCCAGTGTACTGTATAACTGAAACCCAAACGTAACTGTTATGAAAATTCAGGCTAGAAGGAAATCAAATGGAGACAGCATTCTAAGGAGTCTGGCATTTCAGAGTTTCTCATTTCTGGCTTTCTAGCGTAAATGTACCACAGAAGGAAACATTATTGAATATATTGGTTGCTTACAAATGGCTACATTTGTACATAAATTCACCTCTTACAAAAAAAGAGAAAAGAAATTGGCAATAAGAGACTCCAAGGAACTGGCCTAGTATAAATCTTATTGCTAACACCTGATTTTATGGAACAACAAAATAAAATCGGAATTGAGACCAGCAAATCTAAAAACCCTGTTGTGCAATATTAAGCTGTTTTTCCTTCCTCAGCTCCCTGCGCAACAAAGTGCCTGATGCGTTATTAACCTCATGGACATGATGAATGCCGTTTGACTTCAAAAAGTTAGCACCTTTAATTTTACCTGCATTCTGAACACTGAGTATATAAGCAGATGCTCACTTCTTTGCTGGTGCTTAATTCCTCTGTGCTTGCTATAAAATCCAGCCTACTTAAGGACACTATTGAATAATTCTTTGATTCTGACTAGTGAATCTGCCTGGCAAGGGACGGGCAGTCTCCAACGCGGCCAGAACCACTTCTGTTACGATCACAACACACAGCAAGGAAGATAAGGGCTTGTTAGGAGAGAACAGGGAGAGCAGGTTGGGCATAGAGCGGTACCGCTTTGCCCACATCTGTGCTGACAAAACTCTCTGATGTAAGTTAAAGCCGCTCCCTGAGTGTTTTTAATCAGGAGAGGGCTGCACAAAGCCAGTTCAAGAAGCTGCATTTGGGTCTCTCTTGATCTCTGCCAAGTCTCTCCTCTTCCCTTGTAGTACGGGTACGACAGAGTAAAGAACTGATTTTGACTTCTTCCATGTCTAGGATTAAAACCCTGCAGGACTAGGGATGAATGTTGGTTCTGAGGCTGTACTGCCCAAACTTGAGCCTGGTTTAATCAGATTTTGCCAACCCCTTTCCTTCAGATGTCAAATGACAGTTCAGGAGGGGAAAGGAAATGCTTTGGAAAGTAGAACACACAGTTACAGTTCATTTTTTCTCATTCTCTTTAGAAATTTTCAAGTCCTTCCTATTTCCCTTAGGAAAATAAATTCTTATCAGAAGCTATTTAATGAAAGAAAAGAAAAAGTTATTATCGACTTAAAGAAAAAAAGTAGCTGAGCAAATTTAGGTAAACTGTGTCCCGCTGCTGCTGCCAGGGAGAGAAGCTGGTGCTCAGAAGACAGCTTCTTTTGTATGTCAACACTTATCCATGCATCCTGGCATTCATTATTTAACAGCCTCCATGTGACATATAGCTTTTAGAAACATGATATTCTTTAGCAACCCAGATAAGAACTCAGGTTTGAAATGTTCCCATTGCTAACTGAGCAATGGCTGCGATTCTCACTGATCTGAAACACGACTGTGTGGACACCCCCGTGCCCTGTCAGAGCAATGCCACTGGGCTCCGCTGGAAAGCAAGCTGGTTTCAGAATAGGAACATCATCACGGAACTGAGCCGCTCTCTGGCACGTTGTCTGAATTTGAGTCAAATTCCTGTTTGTCTGGCACCCTTGGAAATCTGCCAAAAATAAAAAAAAAAAACCCAGCCAAATGCCAGAGGAAGAGAATGGCCAAAATCCACATGCAAAATTTATCATTAAAACCTTAAATCCGAACTTCCAAATCCAAGTGCTTAAAGTTATACTCTGAGCCCCCTGTGAGAAGCATTAAAAATGACCTGGTTTAGAGAGACTATGAGCAGCTGGAGTCCTGTCGGTAGGCTGAACATTCACTGCTCCAAAGCATCTCCCTTTCATTTGTGGGCCGTTAAAAAAGTGGACATTTGCACGACGGCAAGAACAAAGCAGAAGGACCTAAGCAAAACCCAGCCCTTTAGGATTTAAAATACCTCTATTTTCACTTTCCCAGCATTAACAAGAGCACTTTCTTCTACACCTTTGGGCATCTGCATGCCAAGAGATGAGGGCAAGACGCAGAGATGCTGCAAGCCAAAGGAGAAGACAAGCTGGGAAGAATCCAAGCTTCACCCAGGAGCAGAATGACATTTCAGTGCATTATGCTTGGGAGGGTGCCAGTCCAAATGATCTCCTACGCACTGCCTAGGCTGGAATAATAAGCCCCCATATTTCTGTAACAGTGCAGTTACAATTTCTTACCAGTGATGCAACCGTTAAGAGGAGGCAAAGATCCTGAGTCAGGAAAACTGCTCAGCTGAGGGGTATGGGTAAACGCACAGCTTCTGAAAAACAGGTCCTGTATTTTCTCATAAAAGTAGGACTATGCGAGGAGGCAGGGAAAAGGGGTTAGGAACTGCCCTGAAGAATAACATTTACATCCTGTTATCTGCAAAGACCTGGTCCTGCCAACCACACGCTCCCCCTCTGAGCCCAGAAACTGGCCCTTTGTGCTGTCTCACTTATGGAAGGGCCAAGAAGGTAACGCCATGCAGTTGCTCAAAGATGGCATGCTTGACAGCACTTCTGCCAGCTGGAGATTGAACTGTATCAGAGAAGCCAAGCCTTCCTTTTCTGTGGGCTTTTACATGCCAGGAGGAGGCCAGACCTATTGATTAATTCCTCCTGCATAATGTAAGTGAGGTTTGGGACCAGGTGCAGGTGGGTGAGTAGCAGCTGGTGTCTCTCTCTGCGGGGCTCAAATCGCATCAGTGGGCTTAGCAGCAAATTTCAGGATCTCTGTTTCTTCTATTAAAAGCCCCTCCATTGTCTACAATACCTCACCTTCTCTTGCACCCCTCCAACTCTACCATGGAACTGACTTTTGACTTCTATTTTAAAAAATGCAAACCTTCCCATATTTCCATCCTCTGGGCTTTTCCTTTTTTGCGGGGTGGGAAGGTAAGAAGCTTGTCCTGCACATGGGGCAACTCAGCCTTGTAAGTAAGGACAGCAGGCTTCTCTGTCACACTCAGTCTCTGATTTGCTCGGTGCCCTACACTTCTCCTCCACTTCCTTACCAATCCTAGTGCCCTCGCTACCAGCTGGCACACTGCTAAGGAGGGGCAAATGATACTCCACACAAAATTGCAGAGTAATTTCAATAGAGCTATTTCTAGTAGAAAATGGCATCTGGACTCCTCCAATTTGGACCAACTGGCAAATTATGTGCCACATTCTGGGTTGTCCTTGAACAACTGAGCATGAGGGAAACAGGCCCTTAAACCACCAGCCCTCCGATTTATGCCCTTAACTAGTGAGGCATGACAGTAAATTATCTGCACCCTCACCTGTACCCGAATTAAGTCCTTAGGACACCATTTTGCAGCCTGACAGACCTGCCGGATGCGTGCTTATGCAGCAGACTGATGGCTGTGGCTGGTCACCACCTAAAAGCACCATCTATCCTTTGTGTGAATGTCACTTTACCCTAGAAAGATGTAGCCATCTGAAGCTATTCAGTTGCTAGCCTCACCTAGGTCTTTGTCCAGGATGAACGAACTTAGGTCCTTCTGAAGCCTGTAAGTTGATGGCACCAAGGAGCAGAGAACAGAGATACTGTTTTATGCAAAGTCAGAGAAGGAGCAGCACCCTCCTGTGCTCATGTATGTTTATTGCACTGTCAACTCAGAGCTCTTTTGCTGCTAATCGGCACGAAGTATTTTTTGGCCGTCTGCCTCCTAGGTCTCTTTCATTGCATCCCCCCTCCAGACTCTGCGTTTTCGGGGATGTAACTTTCCTGCTATGCCTCTAAAACATCCCAGCTTGTCTGGTTTGTCTGTGGCATTTCCAGGCTTGTCAGCGTGTCTCACCCGCTTCCCACCCATCAGATCCTGGGGCGCAGG
Organism: Burhinus bistriatus; assembly: GCA_013397275.1. NCBI lineage: Eukaryota > Metazoa > Chordata > Aves > Charadriiformes > Burhinidae > Burhinus > Burhinus bistriatus. The sequence goes on from VYXH01010488.1 coordinate 166,523, forward strand.
TGAGAGCTGGCACATCTGCACGGCGTTATCCGAAAGCGGAGTGCGCTGGCTGGGGCCGCAGAGCGGAGGCCACTTCTGCCTGCAGAAGGAAGGTCGCACATGTACAGGATAATCCTCTTTTCCTGCAGGTATGAACAGGGCCCATTTTTCTACTGCGCAGGCTGCCATCTGGTGGGTATCGTCCTGGAAATTAAATAACAACTCTCCAGTGCAAAGAAACCCGTACTGTCAGTATTTTGCCCTGCTGATCTAAGCAAACCGCAGAGCTTCAGGTCCCTGGCTTTGGAAGATTATAGAGGAGCAGAGATGCTGCAGTGGATCAGCTTGTAATACGGTTGGTGGGATAGATTTTCCATACAAATAACAGCTTTAACGGGAACGTCTATAGGTGAGGGCATAGAATACTAAGGTCAGAAAAGGCAAGCTCAGCATACTTCTTACACAAAAGCTAAAACCCCGCTGCCTATGTCACCGTGTGAGCTCCAGGCTACTGCTGTTCTGTCATTGCATCGATACAGCGCAATCAGGCATCCAAAAGTAACGGAAATCTTTGTATTGACTTCAGAAAGTTTTGGCTCCAGTTCAGATGTGAGACAACCAGAGCTAGCTTAAAAAGTGCTAATGGACCCTGGTGCTTTCACGACCACCCTGTCCTTACAGGGGTAAGCTACGCCCTCGGAAAGGAGGGAAGGTGCTGGTATTTTCTTACCGACCTCTTAAAATGTAGCAACTTGAGTCAGATTTCACATTTCTGCCTCTTGCATTGTGAGAATTTGCAGTCAAATCAAGGTAAATATGTCCTCTGCTTTTTCAGGCACTTATACGATATTAATCAAAATTACTGAAAGTTAATTCCGGGCAGTTTTGGAGTGGGATATTTAGGGCTTGGGTAAAATTCTTTTAAAATTTGCTAACGCTTATGCTGGATCAATTTATCACCATTAAACTGATTTTGTATCTACTCTGACACCACTGGAATGTCCCACCAGTCTGACAGTGTATTGGCTTTTCATCATATGGAGGGGCTCGGTAAGAGCCGCTGTGCTCAAACACATGCTCTTTCTCAAACTGAATTAACTTTTAACCAGAGATAAATCCTAATCTCATAATGTTGTGCCTCTTTTTCAGTAACCCTCAGGTTCAAAACAGTTTACCTGATGAACCTAGCTATGTCCACACTGCGTGGCTAAGGTGAAAATACGTGCTGGAGGAAACTACTTTGATTTCAGCATTTTCTAGCTCTGGTCACCAGGAAGAGAAGGAAACTTGATCTCCCCTCATCCTTATCCTCCACCTCCACTTGAAGCTCTCAATTCGCTACGCTGTGGTAATCCTTCCATGACAGGAATGGGTATTAGTCTGTGTGGAGAAGCAGTCTGAGCATTTTTACTCCCTTTTGGGTCATTTTGTGGTAGCACTTTCAAGTCAGAATCATCCAACATTTGTCTTGCAAGTTAGAAATGAGACAAAACAGCGTTTAAGTTTGTTGTTTGTTTCTGGAATGTAATAATTGGAAGGTATAGGGTGTCTTTTCACTTTCCACACTGCCCGTGCACAAGGATACACTAGCTGAACCATGACATGTCTGTCCCTGAGCCAGGGGTGTTCCTGTTTAAAGAGGATCAGTCACTTCAGGTTAGAGAAGAAGGTAGATTTTCCTGCTTCTAAGAGAATGTCCCTCCCATCTTCCTTTCTTTGTTTGCTACTACTCCAATACTGCCAGAAAGGACTTAATCCTAGGGAATAATAAAATAGCTTCTGACAAATGGAAGACTTCATCTCTGGAATAGACTGGACATTGGATGCAGTGACAGGTATTTGAAAATATTTCATGGGTAGAGATATTCCTGCCTTGCCCTTTAAAAGGAAGCCATCTCCCTTTTATGACACACTGAGCAATACATGTGGCATCCTAAATCTGTTTTGTCAACTGAGTCCAGGGTTTTAAAAAATATGCAATAAGATTTTAATACAGCTCATCACATTATACAAAACCAGACATCCTGCTTAGTCTTCAAAGACTTGATATTCCCCATGCACAGCCCACATGCAACTGCTCCTATCTAATTACATGCAATGACAGCTCCCTTCCTTTGGCTCCCTTCCTTTGACACCACAGCAGACCGTTCACTGGCTGAGTCCTGAACTAGGACGCACAGCTTGCCAGCTCTAAAAACTGCAAGCATTTCTGTTCAGAATGTCTTTGGCTGTCTAACTGCACCAAAAATACACCATTTCCATTTTCTTCCTGGAAAGCCAGTTTTCCCAGTCCTGCCCGTGGAAGCAGATTTGATTTCAGCTGTTGGGATAGTTGCAGCAAGCAGTGTCATTTGCGTGTTAGCATTAGAAGGTAGGAATGTATTTTGCTAAATTTCGATCCAGATGGGCTGGTCAAGACGAGTTTCATGTTTCTTTCTGTTAGATAAGCATCATTTTCACTGTACCAGTACCAACAATTCCCAGCTAAGGTCAGCAGCGTGCTGTGCTATTCACTGTACAGTAGCGAGAGGCAAGCTAAACGGTCTGGACTCTGAGCTGACAAGACACAGTGGATGACAAAGAGAAGAGTCACATTCATGGTGAAGTGTGTATAACACAGCCAGGCTCCTACGGGTCAGAAATCCCGGTCCTGCACCCTGGAAGTCATCAACCTGGCTTCAGAAGCATTAGAATGTTAAACAAAAGAGTGGTCTGTGTTTATCGTTTCCTAGGTTTGCTTGGTTATTTGGAACTTTTAGGAGACACTGTCACATTCTCAGCATTTTTCTGAAGCTTTGACAAAGAGACACTTTGCACCAAAAGTGACTCCTGTGAAACTAAGGATTGCTCTGCAGTTACTTGAAAATGCAAGAGTTTCATCTTTGCTTCAGAAAATAAAAATAATAATGACTTCCACACAACACTGGAGAGTTGAGGCTGTAAGATAGACATCAAGTATCATTAGTCCTCCTACCCACTACTGAGAGCGGGTACCACTGGGCGTGACAGATGGCAAATTTTGAGACAGCTCCAATCTGCGATAAGACTGCCGGGGGTGTAGAGGTACGAGGGGCTGAGGGAACAGGAAGAAGAGAATGGGTAAAATAAACAGAGGTGAATAGACATGAGAAGAGGCAAAAAGATAAGAAGAAGATTAAGGGCAGAGAAAAGCTACATTGCCCCCTCCCCTCCCTTGTATCTTGATTTCTGCCAGAGCTATGCTGGACAAAGATCTGCGCATATTATTTAAGTGTCCCATAGCAAGCTCTGCTCCTCACAGCGACTGACCCTCTGCTCAGGAACTAGGTAAAAAGCAGATCTTTCTCCTCTGAAGTCAAGCTGGAAGTCCTAGGGCGCACTGGAGGAGCACAGCCCATCCCAGCTCTCCTTTATTGTGGTCCTCTCCAGTCATTGCTTGAGAATAAACTGACAGTCCTTTAGAAATGCACTCTGTTTTGAGGGTAGAGACAACGTGGCAAAACTTCCCTGCTCAACAAAAAGGTTATAGCGTCATTTTTTCCATCTAATAATAGAGTTAGTAAGATCTGAGCAGTACTTTTTTCCAAGAGGAGCCTAATCTTAAATACTTTAAATCCAGAGTTTGGCACTTCTGGAAATGGTCTGATTTTCCAAGGTGTGGAAGAACTGCAACCACTGTGGTCCTCAGGGATGCAGCACTTCTGAATATCTGCTTATCTAATGACCTAAGAAGAGATTGTGATGTCTCTGGAAAGCTTGTTCTTCAGTTTTTAACTGTAGCAACTTGTTATTTCATGCTGTGAAACTTACTGGGTGACCTAGAAGAAAACTTTAAGCATAAGCTTCACAGGTTGCCGTTCCCAGAAAGGCTCTCAGGAAGAGTGGAAGATCCCTGGGCATGTTCTAGGTGCAGACTTGTTCAGATCCTCATCAGTACCAGCCTCCTCACCTCCTTCCTCAAAATCCAGACCTCTGCTCAGACTTGCTACAGGAAAACCACAACTGACTTGAATTACCTATGAGGTAGAACAGATTAAGATAGATATAAAAACTTAAGAGTTTTTATTTAAAATTAGTTCTAAAGATGAAAAAGGGTTTTCAGAAACCAGACAAAATATAGAGTCATAAATTAAATAGGACTATTAACACATCTGCATGTGTATGTGTTTGTGTACATATATATGTGTGCATTTGAGTTAGGAACAGAATAATATAAACCCAGAGGAAAATCATTCCAACAAATAGAGAAACTCTACTGCACGTAGTCTGCACTGTAGACCTAAAGTGGCCTAATTTTCTGGACTAGATAGTCATGAAGTTGTTTCTAACTGTGAAGGATACATTTCTAATCCGTAACTTTCAGGCTAAATTATTCTGTTGCTCTGACAACATACTGCTCCTGTTCGCAGATGGGAGCGTGCCACATTTGTGTGTCATATTTTTAATATCTTTTGAAGTTTATTTGGAATAGAGACAGCAGAAGATTCAGAGGTGAGTTGGGTCACCTTTTATTCTTCGGGAGAATGGTTTTGTCACTGCCTGTGATCTTGATGTTATTAATGGGCCGTGAAAGCTGAGAGAGTAGAGACTGGCAGACGCGGAGGAGAGGTGGGCAGGAGGCATGGAGGAGGTGAATCTGGAATCCCTCCCCATCTTTTTATGCCAGAGGGAACCAGACAGGGAAGTTGGCTGGAGGACAGGCTGTTATCAGCTCTCATGATTTTGAGGGTTGCATAATATTTTTTAAATGTAAAGACAAAGCTTTGTGACTCATGCAGTTGCAGGAGACTGAGTGATTTTTTGAAGGCTAAAAAAGGGCAGCATCTCCCAATGTGATGGAGCATGAGCAAATAAATCCAACCGAGGACAGGTATCTGGATATCTTCTTCTGGGTTTAACCATTCAACTTCCTACTTTGTCTCCCAGCAGCAAAGCATAACTTCCTTTTCCAAGCCACTCGAGGCTTTAAGTCCTATTGCACAATGCCTACAGGAGGCCTGAGCAGTGCAGAAGAGAGAGCGCTGAACAATTCAAAGCTAAAGTAAATCTAGACAGATGGGCAGCTGACAAGAGTAAAGACACATGAATGCCTCAGCCATGGAAAAGAGATTTAAACAATAATTATTCCCTTTCTCCTTAGAATGTCATTCAAAACACTCTTTGTCAATGCAAAGGGATCCCCACGCAAACACGAAACACGGCGGATTGCAGAGACCAGTGCGATTTCTGGAGACTCAGTGACGGCAGGGCACCACCAGTTCTGAAACCCCTCTGCCACAACCACGTACAGCATGTTATTTAAAACAAACTACTAGAAGTGAACAAGGCTGACTGTGGAGCTAGAGTAATGCAAATTAGGCAAATATTTAGGACCATCCCTGTGCCTGTTAAGCCCTGCTGCTTCCTCTGCTGCTGTGTGTATGTCAATGCATGACCCTGGCCCCTTTGTATTTTTCACAAACCAACTTTAAATCACAATTAATAAAGGCATCTGGTTCTTTCAACCATTTCATTTTACTCAGAGGAGGCAGATATGACATACTATCCCTTCCAATCGCTGCTTGGAGAGTTTCGCAGATGAAAGAAAGGGCAGAGAAAAGACTGCCTAATCAAATTTCTCCCGTAATCTTAGCTCTCTGGGATCTTTGTTCAGCAATGTGTAACTGTCATTTTAGCCTATAAGCAACAGACATTTTCCTCCACCATGGAGTGTCTGGAGGGACCCCAGATATGCCACAGCAGACACAGACCTGGGTCATAAAAAAACCCACATCAATTTAATACTATGACATAACATATAACAACTATAACATCATAATGCAGCTGTACGGGAAATCCCCATCTCACGGATCTAGAAATACTCATGCTGCTTTCGTTCCATACCCTGTGGCCACTCTGCAGTGATCGGACTGTGCGGAACCCAGTTAGGCGGAGAGGTTGAACTGGCCCCGGCCCCTTCGGCGCTGCATTTCGGCACAACCCCCCCGCCTTTTTGGCCGCACCGATCCAGCGGACGGCCCATCCCACGGTGCTTACAGCCTGCGATATCCTTTTCCCAACAAGCCACGAGAAGCAGGGGGGGTGTGTGTGTGAAGAGGTGTGTGTCCCGCTGGGAAGAGACCCCTACCAACCCCGGGCTTCACCAGGATGCCCGGCTCCCCCCCCCGCTCCCCTCCTGCTCGGAGGCGCCGGGGACC
>VYXH01010489.1:1375-13544 GCA_013397275.1 Burhinus bistriatus
AAGAAAAAAAAAAAGCCAAACAAAGAGGGAAGTCTTCAATTTAGATGTGAACCAAGAAAGGCTATCAGTCAACCTCCTTCCCCTGGCTGCAGCATTCCAGATGCGAGGTATTTAGGGAATGCAAAGAGCAGAGACCAAATCATTGATCTGCTGGGGGGTGATAGAGCTGCGCCCAGTCCTGGGCTGGGCTGGGGGGACTGGGCAGCCCCCCAACCCNAATTTTTATTTTATTTTTCGTGTGAGTTTACACACATTTTCAAATTTTACTTCCTTGCTTTCCTCTCAATGTAAACCTGCTTCTGATTTTATATGTAAAACCTGATTTGGGGAAAAGTTGGTTTTTTTTAAAGATTTCAATCTTTGAATCAGGCAGAAATGGTCTCAATGAGTTTTTACAATTTATCTACAAGTTCAAATCATTATTGTTGCCATTTAGGAGTTGGGGGAAATTTCTTAAGGGAGAAGGTTGAAGCTGGATGGTAAATAATGCAGCTGAGATTTCACTGAAATGGGGGTTTGATACGAAAGGCTGCAATCACTGCAGTCTGCTGAAGTGTTGCTGATCTGAGGCAGAAAACATCTAAAATAATTTTTTTATGACTGATTAGCAGTAAACAAGAACAGATTATATTCTGTTATTTTTCTGCCAGTTATCACTTGAATCTTTCTTTAATTTGGTTTGGTTTTTTTTTTGGTGTATTTATTTTTTTAATCTCTGGTGATATCACTAGCATTTAATTTGGACAACATTAAAGATGCACTTAGAAACCCCAGAAACCTTTAAAAAAATTTTCATTTTTGAAAGTTTGAAAATATGTATTCATGAGTATCTAATAAATATGGGCTGAAAGTTTTCAGTAAAATAACAGGTCATAAAAGAAAAAAACCCAAGAATTTTGTTTTCATAGAATCTGTTTCAATCAAATCTCAACTAGCAGAAATCATCTGAATATGGAGCGAGCCTGTCCTTAAAACATAGGTGAGAACTCAACAGAATAAGGAGAGTGAGGGTTACAGTTGGGAAATAGTTCCTTTTACTTAAGTGGAATCCCAGTTTAAACCACCTTTTGTTCAGTTTTTATTATGTGGAAAATATTCACGACTGGAAAAAGCAGCTCATATCTAAGAAGACCCAGTTGATTAAAGCTCCTGTTGATAAATTTGTTAAGAGTCAAAGTTGCTATGAAATTAATAGTTTGCTTTAAAACAAAATTAAGGTTTGAAGTAGATTATTAATGATCTCCTGGTTCTCTGCGCGTTTGAAACACCCTCTTGGCATTTAAATGCTGTTTTGTTGGAGCAGAGGAGCATCCCCAGCCCCAAGGACGGGGCTGAGCGCTGGGAAATGCCCCTCTGCTGCCCGGAGAGGGGCAGGTTGAGGAGCAGCAGTGCTGAAGGTGGAAATGGTTAAACCCACAACTCGCTGGAAGAGCTGCCAGTTCCCCAAACATCTCAGTGCTTCGGTTAAAAACAAAGCAAATGCTGCCATAAACTCTGCCTTCAACATCAACTCCCATCCTGAAAAATCCTTTCGTTCTGGTACTAAAGAGCCGGAGTCTCTTTAAAACCAACCCAACAGAAAACCCACAACCAAACAACTCTTTGCTTCTCCCCTACTGCTGCTGCTTGGCATTTTGGGGGCTCCCAGCAGGGCAGGGTGCTCAGCTCCGCTCGGGGCTGGGGACTGGTTGCGCTTCCCAAGTCTCCTGGAACAACCACCTGAATTCCCCGCTGGGGTTTGCAGACACGCAGGGAACTGTTCGAATTTCCACCCAAAAAAGCTGCTTTGGGTAGATTTATTTCCCCCCACCACCCCACCACCCCACGGTGGAAACGGTTCACTTTGGGTTCTTCTGTCCCTTTCGTTGGGTCAGTGGTAAACTCCAAAGGCGAGGAAAGGAAAACGCTGCTCAGAATGAGCCCTGGAATGTTGCTCTTCAGATAGTCCCTTTCATTGGGAATTTTTCCCCCAAATGAATATGCCACCACTTCTTTATAGCAGACCTTTCGAACCTGTCGCTTTAGTTTTTCTTCCTCAAAAATCACCGGGAGCGGCTGGACACGGCGCTGGAGCAGCCATTTCTCCTGCGGATGGCTGGAGCGGTAGGGAGAAGTTTTGGTCTTGGTACAATGATAAACCAAACTAACGTGGTCGAGAAAGCGTCGTGGGGGACGAATCCTGCCGTTGCTGAACTCCCCCTGACCTTCGTTCAAGTAGGAGCTGCTCTTTTGAACCCCCCTCCCAACATTTGCAGCACTTATAAAGCACAGATTAAATGTTTTCCTTTCAGTGACTGTAGGTATTTGTATCAGATTTCCTCCAGTCTGAAATAAATGCATTTATATCAGATTTATGCTCCGCGAGGACAAATCTGGGGGCCCTATAATTTCGAGTCGCCGTTTAAATCCCCCGAAGACCAGCGGGCTCTCCCGCGCTCGCTGCTTTTCATCCCTCCACTTTTTAAACTCCCTGTAGCAGGAGGCAAGGAAAGGCTCAGCCACTAACACCATCGCTTTTTTTTGCCTAATTCTTTCTACCCCCCCAAAAAAAAAGCGTAATCCCGGGAGGTGGGAAGCTGCGCGGCAACACTTTCTGTTGTGGGGTCGCTTTAAAAAATATAGGTCATTTCACAACCGAAACCTTGACCCGTACCCCACCGCCTGTGCCGGGGCACCCGCACCGCTGGGCTGCCGGAAAGGTGATGTTAGGAGAGCAGCAAGGGCACGAGATGGAAATAATTTCACGTTACTGAACCAGCCACTTGGGCAGGCGCCTTGCCGTGGACCGGGTTGTCTAGTTTCTCGTCCTGCTGGTACGTTACTTGGGATTTAGCGGGACTGATTATTTCCTCTCCTTTCCCGCAGCTCCACCGCTCTAATCTCCCCAGCTGGTTAGTTCTGCCTCTGTCTTTGCTCGAAGCGGGGAATAAAGGATGGTTTTCGCGTTTAAGATAGCCACCCGCAAGGTAAAGTGCTCACGGGGTACAGCACAGGTAGTTTTAACGCTCGAGCGAATGCGGGTCGTCTCTGCAGCCTCTCGAAGCGGGGACAGCGCTGGCTACGCAGAGCTACAAGTGGCGGTTGCGAGATTATTATTTTTTTTTAATATGCAATTCAGTGGTTTAAATAAATCTTCCCCGCGCAGACGTTACAGGTGCTGTCGTGGGCTTTTTGTTCCACCAGTTACCGTCCTGTAGGTCCCCGCTCCCGGTGGGTACAAGCATTTAAGAAAAAAGAAAGAAGCCGAGCGTGCAAGAAGGAGAAGTCCATATTCCCCATGTTTTGTGGTTCCCATTTTGAGTTGTTGTTGGGGGGGGTGGTGTTCTTTCCCCCAGCAGACCTGGCAGTCAGGAAGGCTCCGAGACAGCCACCCCAGTGAGCTGAATTCGTCAAGAACAACCGCCGGAGCCTTAAAAGGCCCTAGGGTTTGTTTGCAGTTAAAAGGGAGTATTGGCATTTAAAAACATATCTGGTATTTTGCCATTGTGAAAAAACCTGTTCCATTCCCGCGAGCACGGGAGGGGGAGGCAGGTCTGAACCCAGACGGGAGGGTGAAGTTCAGCACTCCAAAGATGCCCTGTAAATCCGTCCAGTGTCCCCAGTGCAGCTCAAGGCGAGCGCTGGGCAGGGTTAAGCACGAGGGATGGGATGAGGAGCCAGGCAAACCCTCGCTGCCTTCAGCTGGAGCCAAAGCTGCTTTTGCCACGTTTTGGGAAGTCCGAGCCTCCTGGCAGAGTCCCGGTGCCCGGGATCGGGCGTACGGTTTTCCCTCCCGACAGCACCAGCCGTTGCTGTGCGGGATACAGAAGATGCCGTGCGGTAGCCGAGGCTGCGAGCGGGCAGCGGGACCCCAGGCAGCCCCGGGAAGGGCGGGGGAAGCTGGAGACGAGCTGTGGGGTCAGGGTTTGGGGCAAAGAAGTTCATATTTAGGACTTAACGCCCTGCCAAGCTTCAACAGGGTGAGTGAGAATAAAGCGGGTAGGAGTTACCTCCCCTGCGAGACATCAGTGCGGGTGTTTTAGGGAGAGAAACGAGCTCCCAAGAAAAGCTTTGAGCCTCTCTGTGCCTTAGAGAGCAGCAAAGCTGAGTTAAGAACAGAATCGGCACCGAATCAGGACCAGAGTTTGAATGACACTCCAGTGCCTGTCACTTCAGGGGTTGAAAAACTCAAAAATCCCTCCTTCCTCTCTCCCTGTGATTTGAGGAGCACAGCAAATGCTAATGCCGACCGATCGTAGCCGGATACAATTGGGAATCTCAGCTCAGCCTAACGCTTGCACACAAAATGGAGCAGAGAGTGTTATTTTCACCCGGGACATGCAACACCCAAAACCCCTCGCCGGCAGAGCAGAGGTGCCCTGAGCGGTGCCACACAAACCAGCAACCAAAGAGCGCTGCTCCGCAGGGAAAGGGAAAAACCTTACTGCCCGCATCCCCTGGGAATAGGAGAGAGGTGTAAACTGTGCCACCGAAGGCGAGATGTTAGAGCTAAGCGCTAAGGAGTTTCTTGGGAAGTTTGCAGCATTTCCATTTCTGAAAACTTTTGGGAACAGAGCAGACTCGTCCTTTCAGAGTGATTTAAGCGGAGCTGAGGCTGTCTGGGAGCAGCGGAGGGAATGGATGACCTCCTAAGGTCACTTCAAGCCCTCTTTTCTGTGATTACAGGGACATCTAATACTTGGAATGCTTTGCAAAGTTGCTCTTGAGATGTTTCGGTGTCCCAAAGCAGAGCAGAAGGACCGTTTCAGGAGCGCAGCTGTGATCTTCCCAATGTGTTCCCGAACTCCTGAAACACCAACTCCTCCGGTCAGGTCTGCTGCGGAGAAGAGCAGAGCTCGCTCACGAAGCTCCGTGTGGATGAAGCAGGGCGGCCCCAGCTCTCCCCTTGAATTCGCAGGGAGACAAATGCCGCGGCTGGGTGAAACCTCAGCGAAAGTGTCCTCTGTCCCCAGCCGGGACCCAGCTGAAGTTTGCGAAGTGACTTGTGTTACCAGAGAAGGCAGGAGACCACAGACGAGGCTACGAGGGTCGCGCTGCTGTGGCTGTGATGGGCTGAGGCTGGAGAGGAGCGAGGTTTGCAGCGTAATCGAGCCCCAGCCTGCGACCCTGGAGAAAGCAGATGTGGGCGCGTGGCCCTTCTCTAGGTCAGCACGTCACTCGTCACCTCTGCCCTTCCCAAGACCTGAACTGGCAGGCAGAGGTTCGGCATCGGAGGCATCGACCGGTGGATATCATGCAGACAGAATGAAACGCAGGCAGCGCCCGCCTGCCTTTAGAAACAACTTCTGCGTATCGGGGTTGTTGGGGTTTGGGGTTTTTTGTTTGAAAGATTGTGAAATTTTAGAGCGATGCTGCTGTCCAAACTGCATCACGAGCAGATGCCCTGAAAACAGCCGTAACTGTGAACCCTGGGTCAACATTTAACGTTGCTGGCTGGATATTTATTTCACTCTATTAACTTTATATCCGACAGAGGCACTTAATGAGAGGAAAACAAATAGGTTGCACTTTGGAGAAACAAGATATCCGAGTTGGCTGGGAGTGAAGTACCCAGAATACATATAATAAAGACACCGGGATAAACTATTCCATTTTATTGATTAGCAACTGTGCTAGGAGTGTAAATTGGTTACTTGTAACTATTATAGGGCATCATTTATTACAGCAGGCACCACGCTCCCGCACGGGCGAAAAGCTTTTGGAGACCCTGGCGCGCTTGCGTGCTGCTAGCTGAAGGACCAAGCCACGTGTTAAGTAGCTCCTGTGAAAGTAGTAATTACTCCCTAATAGCACCGAACTCTTAATCTACACTAATAACATCCTTCTGAGCCTTTATCTTAACGCAATATAGATGCAACACTTTTTGCTGGAGAGGCTGGTTGTGCCGGGGAGTTGTAGAACTACCGAGCAAGAACTCGCCTTTGCTGGCACCGGTTCGTTCTGCGCTCTGCGGTCTCCTGGTGCCAGAATAGAGGTAGTGGTTGAAACCAGCCTGTCTCTGACAGTGTGTCCCAGCAGCACTTCTTAAAAGAGCAGAAAAAAAACCCCAAACCCACTTTTGAGAAAGCAACTGCAAAATGGATAACCTTTATGTGGAGACACGTATCTCATCATGCTGGATTTCTGCACGTGTTTGGGACAAGACAGAGCGGGGGCACTGTGCCAGCACAGCGAAACCCTTTCCCACGCCGAAACCACCGACACTTCGATTTTGCCATTATGACTGCAATTCCGTGAAGGGCTGCTTCTTGCTCAGCCCTGTCAACCAGAAATCCTCCTTCTTTCCCACACAAATCCCTGATGTAGCTGAGCCAGCACAAACCTGGGAGGACACGCACATCCACATGCATCCCTGCCGCATCCAGGCGTGCGGGCTTACTGCTCCCAGCGGCTCAGCTGAACACCATGAAAATAAAATTAAAATAAAATAAAAAAACCAAACAAACCCAGGCTGGCAGACCTGAGGGGAAGGTTGTAACTTGGATAACCTCCTGCAGAAGTTGAGGCTGCTCGGGGGAACCGAGCTGCGGAGGGGCCGGTGCTTTGCAAGCCAGCGCAGCCAGCCACGGGCACGGCTTCGCTTCCGTAACGATGGGAGCAGAGCTCGGCTCGCGGGTTAGGCTGGCACAAACCTAATCCTGCTCTGCTCCTTCACCAGATTGAAGCTGGGTGTGACGGGGAGCGTTGAGCAGCAGGTACACGCCTGGGAGCAGTCCCTAAACTGCTTTTTTTTTTTTTTTTGATGTGTTAAAATGGAACGGATCCAGTTCTCCCAGCGGGGGAAGTGGGGCAGGTCAGCCACCGGGGAGAACGTCTTACCAGGCACACAGCCACAGCAGAGCTGATGGGCAGTGGATGTACCTCTTGCGCTCCGATGGCACGCTTAACATCTGCAGAACATCTGCTCTCCTGGATCCAGCTGCGCAAGGGCAGGGTGAGGTGGTGGCCTCACTGACCCATGTCCCCAGCAGCTGCAGGGCCCCAGGGAAACGCTCCATCGCTCGCTCAGGGCGGAAAAAGCCCAAATGGGCGCTCAGGTCCAGCTGCCACCCCTCACCCCGCACAGGCAACGCTGTGCCACCACCCTCCACCTCCTTAACCAATGCCGCCTCACCCTTTCCTACTCTTTTCCCGTCTGCCACTCTCACATCCCAAGTTTTCTCCTCTTAGAGGGCACGTTTTGGGGCACAGAGGCTGTTTTCGGTATTTGGGGTTTGCACAAAGGGTTGCAGACCACAGTCGGGTTGTCATCAGACTTGATGGTGACAAAAATAACAATGAGGGGAGCTATTGATTTTAGCAAAGTTATTCCTCTTGTAAGAAAGAGAAGGAGCAGATTGGATCTCTCTAAGGTAGCGCTTACACTTGGGAAAAGATGGAAATTAAGGAACTTTTTACCGTGGAGGGAGGTGCTATGTCGAATTAAGGTTTAGACCAACACCATATGCATTATGCCCACAATCCATGTCCGTTCTTGATGTCATGATATAGTAATGTTTAATTGCCAGTAATGTAAACATATTTTAAAAGGTTATTTTCCTGCTCTGTAGGTCGATGGACCTAATGAAGCAGCTCTAAGTGGGTTTGAATTGCTTTGATTAGGTGCTTGATTTCCTGTTTACCTCATGGAAGTGGGTTCGGTCCTGCCCCACTAACGTATATAAAAGCCCTGAAGGGTCTCCTCCGCACTCAGAACGGGCTGAAATCCTCCGGGCAGCTTCAGAGAAAGGTAAGAAGCTCTATATCAGCCTCTCTTTTTAACTTTTTTTCACTCTTTTTTTGTTTTATTAAGGTAACAGTGGGAGTGAACAGTGTTTGCGAGTGTTAGGCAGTAGCCGTAGCAGAGCAGGGACCAGCCCGTACGTTTGGCTCAGTTTTTCCCAAAGTGGTACAAGACTGGCCGTTTTCTCAGTAGTTTTGGCAGAAATGACCTCAGCAGCGTATGTGTTGGGTTCTAAAGGGAAAAAACGTTGTTTCGGAGAAGGATTCAGTACATGGCAAACATCAGGTGGGGATCTGCACCTACACAGGGAAATGAGGAGAAATTGGTTCTTAGTTGCTTTTTTAGGACCTCCCAGCTATGGATAAAAAAGGGATAATGCTTCTTCCAAAGCAGTGAGTACTCCACAGGGGACTGGAAGACCTTCATGGTGCAAAGATCCCACCAGTTGTTCCTCCTTTTGTGAAGGAGTCAAATCATAGGATCAAAGGAGAGTAGGAATCACAGCAAACCCCCTGCCAGCCAGAGCGAGCAGAGCTCGACTTCTCCAGTTCAGTGCCACACAGGCGAAGGGGACTTGTATTAACTGAAAAATGGGTTTTCAACAGTCTCTGAAAATGTGGACGGCTTTTCCTCCCTGTTTGGGTAAATTCTGCAGAGAAGGAGCGCTGCCCTTTCTCAAAATCAAGGCTGCAATGCATTTCGTCTCGTAGCATCATAAATAATTATCCTAAGCAGAACAATATTCTTGCACAACTTGGCAATTTTCAGATCCATCATCATTCCCACAGTTATATATCTCCAATATATTAAATGAAAAGCAAATAAGAGGGAAAATCTCAGTTTAATCATGACTTTTTTTTTTGTTATCATTTAAAACAGTTCTCAGCTTTTTGTATAATGGAATTTACTTCCGTTGTTAACACACCCTGTAACTATTTGTCTTTTATTACTTTAGTATTTTAGGGATTTTGCCAGTGTTCAGAGCATTACACCTTTGCTTTTAAGAGCATTCCTCAGAACTCGATGCATCGGAGACAATGTAACACATTTAGTATTTTTCTCACTTAATAGCAAGGGCTGAAAACATTTGTAGAAGATGTCACAATTTTCCAGAAATAAAAAATGCTACAACTACGAACAACATCCAAACTTGCAAATTCTCGCTTTCTCCAAAACAATAATAGGGCTGGCGTAAGAGTACAAGTAACTACTTAGAGGAGTAAGGTTCTATCGATGTATGAATAAATTTTTTGAGGGATGGGATCCTTCAGTCCTGATCCAGACCTTTTCTTTTTGTCGCTGTGTGACTCCTGTTAAAAGCAGCTCCCCGTTGCAATGCAGTTTCCAGAAATATCTATAACAAAGAGTGAGGTGAGGGACAACAAAATATTTCTGTGAGCCGTGATCAAAACCATTTTTGTATGGAGTTTGCAGAGCTGGAATAGTAATTAAAAGAGCTCAGACGTCCAAGGGCTACTGAGCTGAACTGTGGACGTGAGGACTAGGAACAGCCTGAAACTAATAAATCTTGGGAGTCCGATCCTGTCACTGTCCATGGGATATTTTTCACAACCGATATGCGCCGACTCTGGCTGCAGTCCCTCCATAAGGCATTATCCATCCCAGCAGAAAATCTCCCAGAAATTACATCGGGCTCCTAGATCCTGCAGAACCGCAGTGCGGGATAAGCAGGATGCCGTTGCTGCTGAATTGCCTGATCCGCCGGACGTTCCCGTTCGCGCACTCCAGATTGAATCGACCCTTAAAGCACAATGAGGTACCCACAGGGTCAGCTTGTAAACATGGAGGAAGACAAAGCCCTGGCCTCCAGGAATGCGCGACCCACAATGAATTTGACGGTTACAATAAAAGTATAGGGAATGAACATTAAAAGACACCACGGTGGGAAAGAGCATTGGCATTGAAAAAGTAGTTTAACTGGGAACGGCAGAAGAGGGCTTTGCAGGATGCAGAAGGCTGCTCGAAGCACAAGGACTGAAGAAACACATTTACAAGCACAGGCGCGTGCCCAGCCACCACACATCCCTCTGGGTTCACTGTCCTGTCACTTATGTGTCCCATGTGCTACAGGGGCCGGACATCCGGATCGCCCTCTGCTTTTGAACAGAGAAACCAGCCAAGAAAATGATGTCTTTCAAAGTTCTCTCTCTGCTCCTCGCTTCTCTGGGCTTTGTTTTGATGGAAGAAAACGTCTCGGGGTAAGTGTTTTGGAAAGCTCACAGTGTATTTTGAGCCTTTTCCAGCTCCCCACTGGAGGCAAATGGACTTTTTCCACTGGCATCTTGGTAAGTAGGTGAGAACATGAGTCCTGAGGTAGATCTCAGATAATAGAGACAGCCAAGCATACAGAGATGAGCAAATGATAAGAGAGAGATCAAACTAAAGCCCTGAGCCTTTGAGCCAGAGCCAGGAACTCCCAAGTTTTGCCTACAAACTTCATGGCTCTGGGTTAGGAGGAACAAGCTGGAAGTCAACCAGGATGAGAAGAAGGTTGGCTGAGAACTAGAAACAAGATGTAATTATCTCACATGAAAGAGGCTAGGGGGCACCCAGTATCTGGAAGCTTCTGAAAATATGACCAGTTACATAAAGCAGGTATATAATAAAGACTTTCCCTCTGTTTCCCTGACTCCTGCTACAAAATTTCCTGAGAATATCCAAAAGAATCCTTATTAGAGCAGTAGGAGCTGCTGCAATCCCAGCTAATAGTACTGAAAAAGGATCAGCCTTGAAATCCTTTGCTAACGTAGGTAGCCAGTGACTATGTCTACACTGTCAGACCAGCACTGGTTCCAAGGTCAGCCCGTGTCTCCTGCCACGTGCCCCGAGCCTCTCGAGGACACAGGAGAAGGTTTCCTTGGCCCCAGGTGTGCAGCTCGGTGGAGGAGAGAGCCTGAGCACACTCGGTGCCTTAGCTCAGAGCCAAAGTCCACATGAATCGGGCTACAGCAGGGAAAACCACACTGACTCCAGGATATATCGGGCAAATATCCTGAGCTCATCTCCTCCCGAGTTCTCAAATCTGGGCTGCGATCGGGTTAGCAGCCAGCAAAATGGATGAGGAGCATGCTAGCCCCTTCTCTGGCCACCTCCTCACGTTACAATGCAGGAACGGTCACCTGTACCAAGAGAGCTTAAAAGCAATCACAAAACCTTGCTGCCTGCTGGGACCGCGTGGGCCACCACGTGTAACCCAAGCAAAACTCTGCACGGCGTGTGCTCCCGCTCTGCACCGGACTCACTCCGTCTCTGTGCTCTTACCCCAGCGTAAGGACTCCCAGTGCCAGACCAGTGCAAAGACGCTACTCTGAGGCCACCCTGGCAAGCGATTACAGCCGCACGATGGATAACATGCTGAAGAAGAACTTTGTGGAATGGTTGCTAGCCAGACGGGAGAAGAAAAGCGAGTAAGTGCGTAGACTTTCAGTGCTCCTACGATCCAAACTTACAGCCGTCGTCAGCCAACTGATGGCTACAGAAGAATGTAGAGCCGAGGATATTTTTCTTGGACTGCAGCAGTGATTCTCTAGGGGTTTGGTTTTCTTTTTTTCTTTTATTTTTCTAAGTCCTAGAAATGTTTCTGGTCTGTCGGCACACAGCACGACTATCCCTCTCCCTGTCCAAGACCGCCGCCTTCTCTGGCTGATGGGAGATGGAGTGGGAGGGAACTGGGTTTTGCGGAAAAGCAGCATTTGGGCACCCTCTTGTGGCATCTCGGGCTGATCTCGTCCCATTTCGCCTTTCCAGCAACATCATCGAGCCATACAAGAGGGAAGCCGAGTCCCAAGTATCAGCTGCGAACGGCCAAAGAGTGGACCTGGGCACCCAGGAAGCCAAAGACTTCTTCGCCTGGCTTCTGAAAGCCAAGAAAAATCCGAGGTGAGATGGGGGAATAGAAAGAGAAAAATCTGGTCGCAGGGAGGGATGAGGTCCCCAAGTGTTTAACTTTTGCAGGAATGTTTTGGGGCTGGCGTCGATGGTAACGGTGTCACATAGGAAAATGAGAGGATTTTGGTTTCAAAAGGAAATTTCACATTTTGCAATTCTGTCTCGTGAGTGAGGAAAAGAACAAAGACAAAAAAAAAGCCTCTCTGATTTTGAAATTTCTCACACAATACAGATTTCAAAAATATAGGCGATTGGGGTCTTTTTTTTGGTTTTGCAAATGTCAGCGCAGCCTCATCAAAACCCAGCAATTTGATAAGGTCAAAGCACGGACTTTTGACAGGGCTGAAGCGCATCCGCTCCCTAGCATCCCAACGTCACCCAAACGGAGAAGTCAAAATGAAGTGCTTTGACCTAATCAAAACAAAGCCCTCTCAAAAGAAAACTCTCCAGCGAAAACCCAGATGAAATTGATATATTTCTGCAAAACATTTTGATTTGATCAAATCAACCCACAAGGGGGGGAGGGGGGGGGCAGAC
>VYXH01010489.1:13582-30798 GCA_013397275.1 Burhinus bistriatus
CCCTCGCTCACTCTCTCAGCAGGTTGACGAGTTCATTTTTTTTTTAAAAAAGAAACAAACTGGTTCTTTCCTCGTATCACTGCTACAAGCTCTTATTAGGAAAAGCCTGTCATCTAAACGTGAAACCGCGCAGGAGAGATGCCTGCCTGACCCAGGAGGAATTTCCCAGTTTGTTTCTGTTCTGTCTTGAGTGTCCCCTGTAAAGGGCACAGATTTTATTTTTTTTTTAAAGATATAATAATCTTAAAATCATCACGATGACGGTAACGATGGCGATACGAGCTCGCTCGGCACAGGTACCTCTGGGCAAGGTAACCGAGTCCATCTGGAGCTCTCTGCTGCTGCCGCTCGTGCCTTCGGTCCCCGAGCCATCTGGCCGAGAGCTCGCTCGTGTAGCTCAGCGCTGCGCGGCTTTGTGCTGTGTCAGCACGTCCACAGCCTGTCAATAGCCTGTTTCACCTCCCCCAATCTCAGCTTATGTCACAAATGTTCAAAAGCAAATTAGACACGTGAGTCTAAAGAAAAATCTGTTCTCGGGCACTTTCTATATTTAAAATTAAAAAAAAAACCACAACCCTCCAACAAATGAACGAGGGATACATTTCTTTTCTTTAACACGAAGGGGATTTTACAAAACCTCACAGGTTGCTGCTGCTTAGTCTTAAAATGGTGGCAAGAAGGAAAAAAAGGCACTTACCGCACACAGCCCACATCCTTCAGGCACAATCCTAGTGTCTTCTGGCCAAAAAGATGGAATTTCCAACTCCAGGGAGTCATGGGACAGTCACCCAGAACAAGAATCTGGGGGCATTCCATCTTTTACAGCCTTTGCATGAAAACTGCTTTAGAAACCAGGGTGCGGGGGATGACCCGGGGTGGGGGAAATGAGCACGGCTATGGTTCACAGAGGTGTCTCAGGCCAAGCACTCAGAAAATCAGACACCGAGAATCGCTAGTCATACTGAAAATACAAAATCAAAGAAACGAGGGCTTTGAGGGATCTGAAGAGGTCATTTAGTCTGACCTCCGCTCCGAGGCAGGATCAGCGCGCCCTAAACTGTTCCTGACAGATGTTTGTCTAACCTGTTCTGGGGGAGGGGGGTGGAGGAGGGAAGGGAAACCTTTCATGCTAGAGATTAATCAGCTTGATTAACTTCATTTTTTTTGAAAAAAAAAAAAATTGTTTTCTAGTGTCTCCTTTAATCTCCTTAATTGCAAATAAAAAATGTGACTTGCAGGCGAAAGTCCTGCTTGGAAACAAAGCCGTTCCTTTGTGAGTTTGGAGCGTAGATGCTGCTTCACCCACGCTCTGCCGTTCTTTTGATGCCTGCTGGGTCTAGGAGGAGGTGGGGTGCAGGGGGTCACTGGACCGTTCCTTCTCGCCCCCCGAGCCTGACAGACGTGTTCACTGCTGGGCAGCCCAAACACGCCAAGATCAAGGCACCGCTGTGCGCAAAGAGCTCACCATGTCCAAAAGAGGTTAAAGCTTTTTTTGTGGGTTTATCTGAGTCAGACATTAGAAGACGAGGCAAATAAAATATCCCTGTGAACCTGAGGGGATTGGGATACGAGGCTGTCATATACTGCATCTGGATTGTTGCCTCTCCTCTGTCTTTATGACACAGCACATTTCTTGCAGTTTTACTTCTCTGGAAGGTTCAGAAGGTTTGAAGGATGTTTTGAACCAGGAGTTTCTGACATGGCTGATGTCAACTGATCTCTGCAGACCAACGTGAGTGGCTGCTTTACCCATTCCTGTAGTTACAAGCATCCTTACAGATCCTTTCCCAGCCCTTGTCCCCAAAGGTACTTGCTGCAGCATTCAATCTGTAAATTTAGGATTTCTTGAGATAACCACTGAGTGCTTACACGGCACAGCTCAGCTGGATTTGACTGGAGAGTTAAGAGCTCTAGCCAGAGTTTGGTTCTGCAAAAATATCTTCAGACCACTGATACAACAAAGATGGGGGAAGACAAACTTCAAAAAATTACTGTCTAGACAAGGGAGGTTAGTAAATCCTTTTCCCCTTTTTAATGAGAAAAGGAGGTGTTCATCAGACCGCTTACAGGAAATATTTTTTCTGTGCATTGTACACTGCTCTGAAAGGCATTTAGAGAGAAACACAAGAAAATGGGATGCAAAAGGTGCAGGGGAGGGCCCTGAGGAGGCTTAAGGGAATGGTGAGCCCATCCTATGCTTAGCTGAGGAAAACGAAGGCTGAGAGAGACAAAGTCACCATCTATAAAAAAAAACAGAGCGAGAAAAGAGCTGTTTATGCTAATGGCAAAAGCTGGCACAAGAACAAAAAGGGATGAACTGGCCATGAATAAATGTAGGTTGGAAATAAGAGGCGGCTCTGTGCTACAGACAATTCTGCGCAGCTTGGTCAGACAATGTGAGCCGAGTGGCCAGCCAGCAGGCCAGAGAAAACAAATAACCGTTGAGCTCATACTGCAGCCTTTCCTGCACAGAAACACTTATTTGCATCTCTCTCCTCCAACCAGTTGCTGATTTTTCTCAAAACTTGTAGGTACTTACTATTAGATGCTAACTTCAATACAGGGCTTGCTGTCAAAATGGATTTGCAAGGAATCAGCAGGGGCTGGAGGGTAGAGAAGGTGATGACTTAAGCCTGGTTTCCTATAGGAACCACATAAAAATGGGTTAAGTGCAGTACCACAGGAATTTTATGTTTTTCTCTCTCACTTCTGCTTTGTTAGGTCTGTGTAACGCCAGGACCTTCCTGAGGAGCTCCCTCTTCATCCTGTCAAGACACACGAGAAGGAGGAAGATGTCTTATATTGACTCTGTTCTGTGCATATTGTCTATTTTCCTAATGCAAGCAATAAAGAGTTTATTCTGAAGCTGAAATAAGATTCAGATAAGACCTGATTTGGGGATGGGTTATATAATATTATTAAATTGCTAAAAAAATAAGTGTCCTTCCAAAGAAGGCTCATAAGGGTCACAACGCACCTTGTGAGTGTCAGTGAATTGGCCTACAACTGGCTGAGCCGTAACATGGAAAGATCCCGATCGCAGGTTCTCAGAAGTTTAGGACCTGCCACTGGGTGATGACTTAAAAAATTATGTTGCCATCAGCTGTGGGTGGTGAAGATCATAGAACCATAGAATGGTTAGAGTTGGAAGGGACCTTAAAGATCATCTTGTTCCAACCCCCCTGCCATGGGCAGGGACACCTCCCACCAGACCAGGTTGCTCCAAGCCCCATCCAACCTGGCCTTGAACACCTCCAGGGATGGGGCAGCCACAGCTTCTCTGGGCAACCTGGACCAGGGTCTCACCACCCTCATGGTGAAGACAAGTAAAGTTCAGCTCTGGCTGCAGAGAAACCAACCCTGGCTGAGGGCTGGCCCTGCGGGCACCCTGCCGGGAGCCAGCCTGCCCTTCCGAAGGAGCCCTGAGGAGAGAAGGCCCCGGGGAGACCTTAGAGCCCCTTCCAGTATCTGAAAGGGGCCTACAGGAAATCTGGAGAGGGACTTTTTACAAGGGCAGGTAGTGACAGGACAAGGGGCAACGGATTCAAACTGGAAGAGGGGAGATTTAGATGAGCTATGAGGAAGAAATTCTTGACTGTGAGGGTGGTGAGACCCTGGCCCAGGTTGCCCAGAGCAGCTGTGGCTGCCCCATCCCTGGAGGTGTTCAAGGCCAGGCTGGACGGGGCTTGGAGCAACCTGGTCTGGTGGGAGGTGTCCCTGCTCATGGCAGGGGGGGTTGGAACGAGATGATCTTCAAGGTCCCTTCCAACTCTAACCATGCTATGACTTGCCCTCCCTCCTGACACCCCCAACCCGGGGCTCCTGGGGGACGGACGGACGGACACCCTCCCACAGAGAGGACCCAACCCCCCAACCAGGGACTTACCTCCATCTGGGGGGGGGACGACCTCACCCTTACCCAAAGCCGAGCTCCCCTCACCCCGGGGACCTGAACCCCCCTCCAGTGGGGGGACACCCTCCCACAGAGGGGACCCAACCCGGATCGGGACTCACCGGGCCCGTGTGAGGGATGCCAGGACCCGGTGGCCTCAGGGGAGATTGCCAGGCCCCGGAGAGGTGCCACCCCACCGGTCTCGGGTGGGGAGCTGCCAGGCTCCATCGGTCTCGTGTGAGGGGGGTCAGAGCCTTCGGCCCTGTGGCGGGGCCATCGCCATCCTCACATCTGCCATCCCAGCCGGCGCCAGCCCTGCTCCAAGCCCAGGGTGCCCCGAGCTTCCTGGCAGCCTCTCTGCTTGCCCAGGGCACCGAGCTGCAAGTCCTCCTGGTTCATCCATCTTTAAGGAGCATCTGCACCATCCAGTTTTGGTTTCTGGTCCGTCTGTCCTTCAGCACTGTCTCCATCATCCCGTTTTCCTCCTGCAGGCGAAGTACAAGGAGCGAGGGACGGTCCTGGCCGAAGACCAGTTGGCCCAGGTGGGAGACCCACCCCTGTCCTGGTAGCGGGAATAACTGTGGTTGTGAGCCCAGCCGCAAACCTGGGCTTCGTTTCCCCCCTCTGCCTCCGTGTTTGGAGCATTATCCGTGAGCAGCCCCTTAGGCTGCCTTTCCACCAGAGAGCTGCGATGTTGGCTACAGGTCTCGCTCTGTCTGCCTTCTCAGGAGCTCAGCAGCATCTCCTTTCTGTAGAACTGTTTCTGCCCCATGTACGTCACAGAGTAACTGCTGCCCCCCTTCTGAACCTATCTCTTGGTCTCAGAACAGCCCTTTGCCTTGTCTTATCTCCACTGATACTAGGTTGTATTCAGTGTTAAAAGTGTACACGTGGAGAATTCTGATTCCATCGAGCAATTTTATCTTGTTTCCTTCCTTTAAGACCACTGGGGCCATCTGCACTGGGTAGGCAGCACACCAGAGAACTGAGTGTTTCTTGAAGACTCTGCTTACTTAGTGCCTGTTGGGGGCTGTGTTTACAGAAAAACTGCATTAAAAAAGTGTTAAGACAGAAACGCTGCTCTGCAATTCTCTTTCAGATGTCTAAGCAGCTGGACATGTTTAAGACCAACTTAGAAGAGTTTGCCAGCAAACACAAGCAAGAGATTCGTAAAAACCCCGAGTTCCGGGTCCAGTTCCAAGACATGTGTGCCACAATCGGAGTGGATCCTTTGGCATGTGAGGGAACAGGCACTGGGGTTAATGACTAAGGATTCATCTCGCTGTTCTCATACTGTAAACAGCTCGCAGTGAAGCTGGTGGAACTTGTCCTTAGGAAAGCTGATGGTATTTTGATTCTTGGGGCTTGTGAATTGGTGTAATGTATCATTGGGTGTTATTTACTTAAAATGGTGGGGGAAAACAGTAGTGAAAGTGGAGACTCTTCATTGACACATCTGAGAGTCCTCACAGCAAGGTTTGCGAGCAGCCTGCTCGGCACCAGTAACTGTTAAGGAAGGATATTTTTGCCAATGGTCCAATCACTTTCCCCTTTCTCACTTCACAGCCGGTAAAGGATTCTGGTCAGAGATGCTGGGAGTTGGAGACTTTTACTATGAACTGGGTGTGCAGATCATTGAAGTGTGCCTGGCTCTGAAACACAGGAACGGAGGTGAGGATCCCACCATGTCTGGTTTCTAAGAGACAGAAATAGAGCAGGAGGAGACCTTTTCCCTGGGGAAAATGAGTTGCATCACTCAGTGTGATGTTCTTTAGTAGATTTCATGAAATACCAAGATGGCAGTTTTGTCTTCACTGCCCCCAAAAAGCCTTGTTTTGTTTCTACAGTGTTACAGCTACTCCCCACTGGCAATCACCCAGCTTTATTGATTTCTGCAGAAATCAACCAACTCTGCCCTGTTTAGGTAACAAAATCATGGGGGTAACAGTATCGTGGGGAAGGAGCAGGGATCAATGACAATCTTGAAGGAGTACGAAACTGCTAAGTTACTGCTTTGAGCCTGGCAGCAAGATTGTCTCTAAAGGATCACAGCACTATCCAGGAGAGTTGGAATACCAGTGATAAGTGCCTAATGAAAAGATAGAAGATGTTCTTCACTCCAAAAGGGCAATCTGAGACCAGGAATGGGCTACAGCAAAAGCCAGTTGAAACTTGAGTCCGATGAATTTGTGGGAGAAGGCAACAGCTGACTGCTGCATGTTAGTTCTGGGAACAGAAGTGACTGGATGCTTACCTCACCCAAGGCTGGATACTGGGAACAATGAACAGCCGCTTGTAAAATGGAAGGCAGGGGTGAGCCAGTGGCAAACGCACAAAGGACCCTTGACTGCTCTTGCTGGAGTAATTCTGTTGCTGTGCAGTAATGCTTTCCTGTCCCCTTTTGTTGACTTCTAGGTCTGATAACACTGGAAGAACTTCATCAGCAAGTGCTGAAGGGAAGGGGGAAGTTTGCTCAGGATGTCAGCCAGTGAGTGTCTGCGTATTACAGGAAAGGGGAATCAAGTAGCATTCGGGGAAGAAGAGGGGGTGACTGATCTTAGCAGCACTTGAAAGTGCTGCTGTTAATTGGACCCAAAATTTGACTTCTCGCATTGGAGCCACATGCTCCACACTTAATGACTTCAGCATTTCAGAAAGCAGCAGCGTGCTGTCTCTGGGAGCCCTAAGGCAAAACCAGCTCTCCTACTGCCACCGTCTGCTGAAGCTGCTGTGGTCTCCTGAGCTGTAAGGAGGGGGCTGATAAGTGTCGTTACAGAAACAGATTTTAGGACACAAATCACTGATTGGGGCTGAATCTTAAAAGTTTGGCACTTGCAGCTCAGGTGCTATAAGTGTGTCTCTAATGCAAATCTGTACTTCTAAAGAGGGGCACAGATATGCAAACTAATTCTAAATTGCTTTATAAGAATTTTTTTTCAGCTGTTGATTACCTGAAACTGCAGCAAGCTCCAAGGAGCTATTATGGCTGATAGCTTCTGCATGTCAAGTCTTCCTCATTTAGAGGACGTAGCGTGCAGTTTGAGAGAGGCTCTCGCTTGAAAACCTTCCATTGACCTCTTGCTTCTCAGGGATGATCTCCTTCGTGCAATCAAGAAACTGAAGGTCTTGGGGAATGGCTTTGGGATTATCCCTGTTGGTGGAACATACTTGATCCAGTCTGTACCAGCCGAACTGAACATGGATCACACTGTCGTCTTGCAGCTGGCAGAGGTATTGAGCCACGAGATTTTAAAATACAACCACCTTGAAAGAACCTTAATGCTTCCATGACAGGGAACTGGGATTAGACCAGGCCCAAGTAAAACTGCGCACACTTCCAAACTGTGGACTTAAGTTGATGATAAGCACACAGTATTTTTCCTCTCATTTCAGAAAAAGGGCTATGTAACAGTCAGTGAGATCAGATCCAGTCTGAAGTGGGAGACGGAACGTGCCAAGCAAGTGCTGGTATGTATGAAGGTCTCTTGTGCACAGTGGAGTTCAGCGACAGTGTAGAGTGACTGCTCCTGCAGCAGGCACTTTGCTGAGCGTGCATTATCAGGGCATGCACAGGGGATTCTAAGATAGATGGTAGACCGACGGCAGAGTACACACTGCATAAACATAGATTGAGGAAAGCAGAATCTCAGAAGCTGCAGATATTCCTGTGGCTTCAGTAATCTCCATTAAAACTTGAATCTTGTTAGCTCAGGTCCTACATAAATATGCAGGGTGGGCATGGCTGGATATTTCTCCTGGGCAAGTTGAGTAAAAATTCTTGTAGCCCAAGTTCTACACCCTCTCCCTTACCCTAGAATAAATGTGGGGTCAGGCCTCTGTTGTGAATGGCTTCTCAGGCATTTAGTTAAGTTTCACTCACAGTTTCTGCTCTGTTTGCATAGGAACACTTGCTGAAAGAAGGAATGGCCTGGCTGGATACGCAGGCAGCAGGAGAACCTCAGTACTGGCTGCCTGCTCTCTTTACAGAGCTGTACTCTCAGGAAATCACTCCAGAGGAAGCCAAGGAAGCAATACCTTGACTGCTACGTGTTCTGTGCCTGTATATAATTCTTCTTGTGAGGTTATTTGCATATCACCTGAAACACAGGGACAATGGACTTGAAATAAAACTTTTGTAAAAAGTGTCTAGCTTGAGAAGTTTAATAGGACTAATTCATA
This sequence comes from Burhinus bistriatus, assembly GCA_013397275.1. NCBI lineage: Eukaryota > Metazoa > Chordata > Aves > Charadriiformes > Burhinidae > Burhinus > Burhinus bistriatus. Next base: position 21,654 of record VYXH01010489.1, read on the forward strand.
CTTGCTTACCTCTGGATTTTCTCCTCTGTTGTGGGTGGAAATGCCACTTACCATTACAGAGAACTAATTACCTTGTCACAGCGAGAGGAAAATTATCTAAGCTGCTAGTGCAACTGCAGTCTCGGAGGCTGCAAATGTGACTCCAGCTAAAGAATCTTGGAGCCAGCACTGACACTGAGAAACTGTTCTGTAGTCCTCTCTGCTCTGTGAATGAGTCGTTGTTCCACTAAGGAGTACCACAGTCTAGATTCTGCCAAAACAAACTTTATTGCACAAAAAAAAAATCTTATGTACAATAGTATATAAACAAGGTATCTTAGAGTGACTCTTGTGCATATATTTTCAACTCAATTAGGTCTAAAAATCTGTTGCTAAAACATCTCTGCCTAGAGCAGTCATTTGAGGATTGTCACTTTGAAATGGAAACATTCAGAAATGGTAGGACAGACAACATTAGAGCTATAAAACTAATACTTCTCTTTTACAGCCACATGCTAGTTATGTGAATAGTGTCCACAATAAGGCATTTTCTTGTTTCGTTGTATCAGTGGATGGTAACGCCACATGCATCACAAACAGATTTCAGAACCAGCTCTGCCTTGGGAAGGCAGCAGAGTCACAGCTCTACCCACAACGCTACTGAATGGTGAAAAACAACGTGACATTTACAATGGGATTAAAGAGGCGGTAAAGTAGCACACAGCTCATGACTTCTTGGGAAACCCTGCTGCCTCCCTGAGACCTCATTTCAAGGTGAACACCGCTTTATTTACTCTCATCTGGTGCATGTATTGAGTGAGTCCTATGTAAGTTCAGCTTTCCCTCGAGGGAAGACAGGGTTTAAGTCTAAAGCCAATGACAGACCCAGGGGACTTTGCTTGCTAAAGGAAAAAAAAAGGTTCCCAAGTTGTTAAAGGGCACCTTAACAATTCAGAAATGTTTCCACCTTTCAGCTTTTCCGAGCTGCTTAAGCAGCAGTGCGCAGGCTTCTGAGTTCTGCAAGAGCTGATATAAATCACGGGCTGAAAATAATTCAGTGACGCATGGGGCATTGCCTTTCTGTGCAGCACACGGCAGGGGTCTTTTGGCCCCTCTTCCTGCGCTTTTTTTAGAACAAAGATGACTGCGTTGGAAGTTCTCCCACCACCATCAGGAGTCTGAAACAGGGCTGAGCTGGTGGGAAGGTGTTTCAGGAAACCGGGAGAGGGCCCAGGACAACGTGCAACTTTGTGCTTAGCTTTCTATCAAAGCTCCCGTAAAAATAATAAAAAACAAAAAGCAGATTAAGCTCTTTATCAACAAAACATTATACTGCTCCAATCAATCATCCCCATTCTCATGTACCTGCAGAAACCGGGTATTTCACCTCCACCCAAGCTACACTGAATACATCTTTGATGTAATGGCACTCGCAGCCAGCAGACACCTCTCCAAGAGGCTGGCCCTCGCTCACAGTAAAAAGCTGCTGTTTAAAACGTTCAAAGCATTGAAGTGTTAAATTTTATGACACTCGGCTAGCTTGCACTCAGCCAAGTTTGGCAGAAGAATTTGTCAGTAACAAGGCATACACCTCTGAAGAACTCCACCCAGAAACAGTGGCTTCCTTAGCTAGAATTGCCCCTTATTCTAGCATTTCAATCTGATGACGGATCGAGGTGGCAGCGGGGAGTGAAGTAGCAGGAGGAAGATGGGAGGAAAATAGAGTGGTGGAAAGCAAAGAGTACTTCAGTTAAGGAAACAAAACAGCGCCCTTCAGAGCAGCCAGAATAAAATACTTCTAGAACGCTCAATTCAAATCAATACCTTAAAGAAATAATACACAAACTAGACTTATTTTTGAGTGCTCCCCCCATCTCTGACAAATGATTTTCTCACCTTCCCTTCCCCAAAACACCACGATGAACACACCTGCACTCGATTTACGGATTCCTGCAGTTTCCACTTTTCATCTGCCCCTTTGCGCCTGAAGTCTTGGTGGACGAAGTCACCCAGGCCTTGAGTAAAGCTTTCAGAAAGGAGCCCACATTCCACCACTGCTCTTTATCTTTGGTCTGTCTAGAACAGTGTCTAGAAGAAAGACATCAGGTAGATGGGCTCCACAGAGCAGAGAGGCTCCAGCTCTCCCAACCCGCACAAAAAGGTTTCACCTGGGCACACAGTGCGTGGGCCCTGTCATACCCTGGACTCATCAAAGCGCTCCCACAGCTACAGCTCCACCTTCAGCATGGCCCCAGGGAAGGGCTCACTGTCTAGGAACAGAAAAGCTGTAAAGAGGATTCGCAGTCTAGATCTCATTCTTTAATCAAATGGAGGAAAAAAAAAAAAAGAAAAAAGAAGAAAAAAAAAAAAAACAACAAAAAACCAACCAGTGTAGGTGTTTCCAAAAAATAACCTGATGCCACATGCTCCGGCTTTCTAGCATAGTAAGTACCTTTTAAGAGTAGCCTGTCACAAGCTTGGCTTTGTCTAGCATGAAGTCTTCTCGTTCAGCGTTATCCACCAGAGCAGTTAAAGGAGACAGAAGATATCCTGCAGTTTCCTCCACTCTGGCATTGGTTTGGTTGTCGATTCTGTCAGGGGTACTCTAGAGTGCGAAGACAGGACATCCCCACGGCTTGGCCTCTCCACTGTTAATGCAGCTCTAAGCTTTAGAGCAACCTTGAGTGTCTGTCTCTGTCTCGGAGGAGCTGCTCTCAGAGTCTATTTCTGTATTCTCCTGCTGGTGTTTCTCTTGCACCTTCTGCCGAATTCCTTGCAAACGCACTAATAGGGACTGATAGTCAAAGTGGCCTCGTTTTTCACCAAAAGGATCCTGGAAGAAAACCATAGATAAGCCTATTATAGACCATTATCCTTCTGGCAACAGGCAGGAAGAAAAAAGTTGTGTAGTAACTGGGCAACAAACAGTCAAAGACTTAAGGGTTTGTCATGGTTTAACCCCAGCTGGCAACTAAGCATCACACAGCCGCTCGCTCACTCCCCCCGCTGGGATGGGGGAGAGAATCGGAAGAGTACAAGTGAGAAAACTCGTGGGTTGAGATACAGTTTACTAAGTAAAGCAAAAGCCATGCACGCAAGCAAAGCAAAACAAGGAATTCCTTCACTGCTTCCCAGCAGCAGGCCGGTGTTCAGCCATCCCCGGGAAAGCAGGGCTTCATCACACGTAACAGTGACTTGGGAAGACAAACGGCATAACTCCGAACGTGCCCCCCCTTCCTTCTTCTTCTTCCCCCACCTTTATATGCTGAGTGTGACATCATATGGTACGGAATATCCCCCAGTCAGTTGGGGTCAGCTGTCCCGGCTGTGTCCCCTCCCAACTCCTTGTGCACCCCCAGCCTACTCGCTGGTGGGGTGGTGTGAGGAGCAGAAAAGACCTTGACCCTGTGCAAGCCCTGCTCAGCAGTAACTAAAACATCCCTGTGTTATCAACACTGTTTCCAGCACATAGCCCTACACTAGCTACTATGAAGAAAATTAACTCTACCCCAGCCAAAACCAGCGCAGGGTTAAATCGCATCTTACGATGGAGAGGCCCCTAAACCTTCCACTGTCATGGCAAAGGTTGAAAACTGAAGATAATTTCTTTTTGGAGTCTCTTTTGGGAATCCTTATAAACCCAAGCAAACTTCAAAACCAGATGAAAGGCCAAGCAGACATGGGTTGGATTTCTACAGCTTTGAGGAAGTAAACTATTTCAAAGATTTGGTCTCAGGCCCACTCCAAGGAGGCAGGAAAACATTACAAATGAAAGCCCCTAAAATCCAGAGGCCAAAGACTTCCCCACACTTTGTATTAGTGCTACAGACCCTTTCCAAATGAAAGCATTGCTATTCTCATTTTAAATTAAGGCCTCCAGCTGAGATGTAGCCAGGTCAGAGGCCGAAAGTCTTTGGAGATTTCTGTTTGGGGTGTTTTTTTTGGTTTTTTTTCCTTCTGCTTTTATCCCCGTCCCAGGTCGAAGACACGTTGCCAGGGCTATATAAGGTGGTGGTGTTTACTCTGTCCCATCTGACGGAAATCTTTGGTACAAGCCAACATGTGGCCCCGAAGTTAACAAGGCAGCACATCTGGCAAGCACTCAACTGATACTGAGCCTAGAGTGACTTCATTTTAAACACAGGCTAGTGAAGACGACAATACCATCTCTCCAGCACGTTGTGTTCATGCTTGCTGCACTACTATTTACAAGCGAGCAGAAAACACACCACGACAGCCACTACCTCTGAGAACTGAGCACAACACAGTGATCTTCATAAACCCTGGAGAAAGCAACTGAGCCCTGGCTCCTTGAAGAAGAAACAAGAGTGGGCCACACCTGACAATCCTCTAATATCAGTCACCAAACTCCACCACACAGCCTTCAGTTCAGTACTCTCTGTAGCTGTAAGTAAGGCACAGACCTTCCTTATGGGAACTTCTCACTCCAAACATCAACTCTCCTGCTTTGGGAGTGGTTTCAATTTATGAATTACGCAGCCAGCGACAGCACTAACAGGAAAAAAGGGCTCAGAGACACAAGATCATTAAATCAACCACCTCCATCTTTTCTTAGCAGTGGAATTTCTCAATGAGTCAGACAAGAGGTTGCTGAGGAGGGAGGAAGACACATCTGTTCATATGCAAATAGATTGGCAATCTATTCTTTAAAGTCTACTTTCCTGCAGAAACAAGCTCCTGTACTCAACCTGTCTAGATGTGTCTGCCGTATTGTCACTGTTCTCCCACCCATTCCTCCCCCAGTAACTTTTGACTCAGTCAGCCACTTTCAATCTCATCTGACAGAGCAAGGAGCCTCGGAGAAAAGTTCCTATCTGCTGTATGAGCAAAGGAACCTCAGAAAAAGAGAAACTCTACCAGTGTCCCAACAGGAGAATACTGCAATGGAGTTCAGTTGCCACCAGCATTGGATAACCTGCATGTGGCCTCCCTGCTTAACAGCAAATCCACGTGAAAGCAAACTGTACCGGTTCCACTGCTGAAAGAAGTACCTGCTTGCCTGGAGAATGGCTCAGGTCCAGCACTCAGAAATCTAACAGCCGTGAAAACACTGTGTGCATATGCTGAACTTGGGGAAGGTAGCGTTTTATCCACAGGGATGTCTCAGGTCTTAGTTTCATGATTCAAAGTTGGAATATACGGTTCATAGAAAAGATCCAGATCCACCCCATGTACCTCTAGGTGCTGCACATTGTTGTTTGTCACTAATCACACACCCTTATCTAAGGCAGTGTGTTATCAACAAGAAAATTGTCTGCCACCCACCTGCATTGTCTGTCCTTGGAGATAAAGTCTCTCTTTACACACCCCTTCATAGAAGTCGTAGTATTCCATGAAGGATTTCTCCATTACGCCCCTGAACGCAACAAGAGAGCAAACAGTCAACACAAAACAACAGCATTACAACAGTCACATCATCCAGGATCACCCCATCCCACTGAATTCCCATTCATGTAATCAGTGCGGACACCCGTACCGGGTGTCCCAGACAACTAACAGGGTACAGCGAGGCAGGACACAGAGCGCAAACTGCAGCATCACTGCAGCTGAAGAGATTCTGCACGTGTTTCCACAACAGCTGTGCTCCCCTCCCTCTGAGATTTTTTTCCCCCCATAAGACAAGGCACATTTATTCTCAAACACAAGTCAGAGGATGCAGCCATTGTGCACATTAACGCAGCCTTTGTCAATGCACAGCTCCTGGGCACCACACAGGTCAGCCATCCACTTCAGGGGAAACGAAATGACTCTTCACTGGAGCAGGGAGAGTTAAAGACTTGCTCTTCCCTGATGCAACTCTCAGGAATAGCAGCCAGAGAAGTTTATCCTGCTTCCCCACACCCACTTTCTTATGCTCCCTCCCTGCTTCTTTTGCATACCGTAATGGCTCAGGACAGGGACACTTCCCTTCCAGCATGTCGCACACTGCTACTCGGATGGTCTCATGCCGAATGCACTCATTATAGTTCTTGCTGTCCCCAGGGTGCCTCTCCTGGAAATAGAATTTGGGCCAGTGAGTCCACGCAACTGCAATGACTCTTCATCTCTCCCTCCTGCACCCGATGAATTTCACTGGTGCACGAACCCACTTCAGCTTTGTCTGTTCTGTGTACGCTGAGCGAATTTATACTGCAAATGAAAAGCTGGCAAGATTTTACATGTCTCCAGAGCCTGGACCCACACAGCTGTGGAGACAGGTCAACTCATAAAGTTAGTGCAGAAAACTGCCTCTCTCCGAGATGCTGGAGACCACGAAAACCTGAGCAGTTTGGTTCCTATGTGACAGTATGTCCCAGGGAAGCCATTTCAGGAGTCGTGTAGCAGAGAAATGAAGAGCCATCCCATCTCCTCGGCAACTTCTCGAATGCCTCTTGTTCTTCTGTTACCTTACACGTATGTGAGCTAAGCAGCCTCCGGTTCAGAGCTGGCTTGCAACTCCCCCTCAAGCTCTGACTAGAGGCAGAGCAAGCTGGGGAAAAGCCATACAACATAACCTACTTTTATCCCCATTTCCAGAATGGGATTTGCCACCAGGAGCAAGGTGTGGAGGGAAGAGACAAATAGCTGCAGAACCAGAGGTGATCCACCTCAAAGTCTCACCTGCTCAAAGCCGGGTTCATTGTGGTAGGGGTTCTCAGTCATCAGGGACTGGATGGAGATGAGGACTGAAGAGATACTCTGTGCTGGGCTCCACGCAGGCCCGGTCCAAGTGCTGAGGCATTAAAACAGAAAAGCATCAATTAACAACGCAGAACCGGCCCAGTGAGCACCATCCCTCCAACTACCAGACTATCAGACAGCTTGGGAAACCACATCTATACCTTACAGAAACGCGACAGGAAAAGAAACAGCCGCTACAGATGCAGAAAGCACCGGACACTGAGAAAGTTTCCAAGGTCCAAGTAGTTTATTCTCTCAACCAAACGAGTACTTCAGCTTGAGCAAGACAAGAGAGGCTGGTACGCTTCACTCCACTGCTAACGCACATAGGGCATCACACATGAGTTGAGGAAAAGTAACATTTCCAAGCATTTTACAGGGCACTTTAAAGCTGTGACTATCATCCCACACAGCAGCCTGGAACAACACAAGCTACCAGCACGACCATAAGTCAAACAACAACTCTTAAGAACTGACATCTCATTTTCAAGACTCAACAAAGACCATCACTTGTGCAGTCTGTAATGCAGACACTCAGCACAAGGACTGCCATCAAAAGCTCTGCTATAGGAATAAGGTGCCTGTTTTGTACACACGGGGTAGCAAAAACCTTTGCACAGAACAGCATAAGCAGAAAAAGCTGTTCTGCTGCTTGCCCTTAATATCCTAGTTCCAGATACAGACCTGTCTCCCTGTGAGCTGAACAAGGATGTGCTGACCCACATAGGCTCTTCCTAAACCCTTTCATTTGCAGCTCCTTCTGCGCTTCCCATTTCTGCTAAGGCCGCGGCTCTTTGTTCACTCTTCAATAATTTAGCTTCCATGCCAGGGCTACAATTGCAAGAGCAACAAGGCAGCCTGTGTGGGAGCTGCTGGGCATTCAGACCCCTGAGATATGGACATGCCCTACACACCCTGGAGCTTTGCAGGCGTTGGCATCCAGCTCACTGGATGAGGAAGACTCCTATGCTGAGGAAGGTGTTTCCCAGCACAGTGCATCTCTCGCCCAGCCCTGAGGCCGGTATCTATCAGTTGATGGGTATCACCTACTTGGACCAACTTTGGTGTAAGTGGCACACGCACAGCACTGCTGAAACCAACCCAGCAAAGGCAGTCTTATAACCACGTCGGTGCTCAGACTCTTGCTGGTTGATCAAATCCCTACAGAACAACCAGCTGGTAACCAGAACTATCACAGCTGAAGTTGGGAATATCACACCACAGCCAGGGTTCCTCTGGCAGAGCCGTAAGAGCCACCCAATAAACCAGGACTCCCACACGTTTAAAAATCAAGCAGGTAAATAACAAGCATTTGCAGCAGTGGAGCCTGTCTGAATGGGAGGCATAGGAGCAGCGCTTCTAAATCATTACACCCACCGCTCAGCCCCACATACTATGTGTAGGTGGAAGCCCAGAGCAGTCAAATGGCTCTCAAGGAAGTTCTTAGTGGCTTTTAATTTTATTTATTTATTTCTAAACCCACACAGAGAGAGGAAATTAAAACCACAAAAACCTACATTCAAACAACATTAAGGATCAGGCTGCAAAGCGCAAAAGCGGAAGAAACGCAGTGCTCGGGCCGAGGCTTTGCAAGGGGAAGCAGGAGAAAAGCGGCAGCATCCACTGAACTGTGCGCTTCCCCCGCTCCGTTCTCAGCTGCTTTTAAAGACAAGTTAGACTCATATTTCAGTAGAGGAATTTGTGCTGCTTTACGACTCTGATTCTGCACACGACTTCACAGAAGCATAAAGGTGCATCCAAGCACACATCTGGGGCAAGAACAGGGCACAATGCGCCGCGAAGGATGCGTGAGGCAGAACACAGCCGGCAGCCACCTCCTGATTTCCCATCGAAACAGTCAAAGTCTCCTCTTACCCTAGAATACTCAGGCAGACTTTCCCATTGCGGTAGAAGTTGGGGTTAAACCTCACTGTGTTATTTCCCGTTGTCATCAGTTTGACCCTTGGTGGGTGGATGGGATAATCTGGAGGACAGCGAAACAGGAACAAGAAGAAACCCCCTTCATAAGGCGTGTCAAATGGGCCTGTGATCAATGCATGAATCTGGAAAACAAAAGCCCGTCTTGCGCACCACTTCAAAATTGTGCAGCACCAACAAATCCTCAACAAAGCCAACCGAAGGCAAGAAATCTCCACCCAGGCAGCAGCACGGAGGCAGCGTCTTCCACAAGCACACGCCATGTGCAGGCCATGCTTAACCCTCCCTCCTTCCCTCGTTAGCCAGAGCCACTGCTGCGCACTTCTCTTCCCCTCCGCCACACTCAATGTGCAAAGCAGGTTTCCAACGCAGGGTTTGGCCAGAGTCCACAACAGCTGCCTCCCATACATCTCTATACAGTCCAAACCAGGCTGAATCACAGTTCAGCTGGTAAGCTGTGCTTAAAAAAAAAAAAAAAAAAAAAAAATTTAAAATAAAAAAAAAATAAATTTTAAAAAAAAAAAAAAAAAAAAAAAAAAAAATTTTT
>VYXH01010489.1:39288-75016 GCA_013397275.1 Burhinus bistriatus
CGGGCAGCGCGGGCGGGGCCGCCCAGGGGGAGGTATCCCGGGACGGGGGGGGGTGCTCCGCCTGTTCCTGCTCCTCCGCCTCCTCCTCGTAGCCCCGGAGGTTTCCAGCCGTCCTTCTCGGTGAGTGAAGCGGGGGGGCGGTGGTGACGGGGTCCCGTGTACCCCTCCCGGAGTTTGATGCTCCCCCCCGGGCCCTACGGGGGGGCGGGGCTGCCCCGCTGCGTAGCGGCGGCGACACTTTCACTTTCGTTTCCCGGTGGGTTCCCGGTCCAGGGGGGGAGGAGGGGACAGCCCGGTCCGCTCCCCGCCGTCCACCGGGAGCTTACGCACGGGGATGCTAACGGGGACCGGAGCCGGGTCCCCCCCTCCTCCCATGGCACCCGGCTGGCGGCGGTGGGGGGCTGCCCGGTGTCCAACCGCAGCTGGAAATCGGTCTCACTTGGGAAGGGAGAATCCGTGTTTTTCTACATCTTCGGGGCGCTGCGGGTTAATTAAAGAGGAAAATGGCAACAGCGAAAGAAAAGGCAAAAACCCGGAAAGTCCCCGGAGAGAGGCTGGGCCGTGGGCACCGGAGGAGGCGTTATTTATTCCTCTCTGCTCTGGGTGAGCTGTACCGACACCTCATTGCCTCGGCCCCGGGCGGGGACAGCCCGTTGGGCATTAACGCCCGCAGGGGTGGCTGTCCCCGTCCCCTGGGGCCTCGCGGGGCCTCCTCTGCCTTCGCTGGGGATTTACGAAGCTGTTACGCCTAACAAAAATGTGAACGTTAATAAAATGTCCTCCCTCCTGTACTTCCCGTCATCTTTTCCTGAAAGTGAACCGCAGACTGCCATCAGCGTGCTCTGCATGGTTTGTTTTCCTTCAAGATCACAATTATTTTTACCAAAACCAACATCTTTTTCTTTGTTTTTGTTTTGGTTTGGTTTTTTTTTCCCAGCAGAATGCATTGTTTTGCTGCATCCAGCCACTGACTCTTCATTTTCTTTGCAAGTTATTTTTAAGCCTGGTGGCAGCAAGGGTTCGTGTCCTGTCCTGAAGTGATGCAGCAACATGATTAAGGTGCTGTCCTTAGATTTATTTTCTGGTTTTTTTTTCCCGTGTGGTGGCTGTCAAGAGGTCCCTGCCGTTTGGGAACTGCAAATCATAAAGGCACATCAGGGTAGGAAAGATTGACATCAGCCAGATAACAACTGAGGCTTAGATGAATCACACACCATTTCCTATGCTTTACTGAGATAGCTAAAAGTGAAACTGCAGTCCTGGATATCCTGGAGGATTGCACCACATCCATTTCTACGGCCTGCTTTGCTTTCCGCTCCCAGCAGGAGCCCAAACCGGAGGAATTCTCCCTCCTCCCAAGGCAGCCGGTGTCAGTGCAGTTATCACTGCTCTTTCCAGCTGTGGATACCTTTTTGTTTCCCAGCACAGCCCCGGAATCCCCGTCTGAACTTCTGTCTGATTTTCAGGTTGTTCTTTGGCACAGAAAACAGACAATCTCCTGAGTGACGCCAAAAGAAAAAAAAGCAGGGTTTCATGGAGTTCATTTCCATGTGAAACTTCTGGATTAGAGATGACCTGAAATGCTCCAGTGGGATGGTTGTTCACGATGAACTTTCCCTCCGTTCTGAGGTCAATCCTTGCTCGCTGCTGCTGTCACTAAGATCAGCTGAGAAGGTTCTGCGTTGGATTCCTGGAATTGAATTGTCCGGGATTGGCGGCAGGGTTTTCTCAGCAGTGATCTGCCCCTTGACAGGTTGCCAGGGCTGAAACCTGACTGCCTGTGAGACGTACTGGCAAAGAGGGTGATTTAGTGTTCTGTTTCCAGTCCAGCCTAGGCTCCTGGCAGTTTGATTACTGTTTTGATCGGTGCACCCACTACAGATTTATGTTGTGTGATTTGTAGTGTCACAACGCACTGCAAAGTTTTCTGTATAGATAACTCATGCAAAAGCTTTAATGCTATTTGTTGACCCTGCTGTCATGCAACATATTCATTTCGATACTGAGAATCATCTTGCAGTTTCAGTGTAGCAGTCACAAGTAGCAAGGCTATAATAGCCTCATGACACAGGCTTGCGAGACAGAACTACGACGACCTGCCTACCCAGGATCTCCTCCGTTTGTGCTCTTCCATGGGAGTTGAGCTTAGCAAGGTACCTCTCTTCCCTTGGAGCCAGGAAGCTGAAGATGAAAGACACTGTATTTGGAGGTCAAGTCAGTATGTTGGATTTGAATGCAGAAAGCAAGGAGGCTGTTGATTTTGCTTATGACCAGCACGAGTGTGTCTTGTGTGTCTCGCCACAGTCAGCCAGTGAAGGTGGACTGTGTTAGGGCTGGGACTGCACAAGTCTTGGAGCTCCTAGCATGATAGATTCTTAGCTGCTATTTTGGTCTTGTACTACTGTCGGAGCATTTCACTGGTGCAGCGAGACCTCTATTCTTCTCAAGCAATGTGCTAGTCTCCAGATTTCAGAAGAGCTGATGCATCCCCACATTAACTACATATGGTGGGGATGTGTCTGGAGTGGCAAATCACATTAAAAATATGATGGGAGGCTGCATGTGGGGACAGCCGGCATTCCAGGAGGGTCTTCAAGCATGGGATTCCACCAGCAGGCAAGCATGCTCCTCCTGCTGCAAGGCATCATTGCCTCTCCCATGTAGGACATCTGTAGGACAGTCAGTGGGTCTCGTTCGGGGTCCCATGCAGGAAAGAGACTGCCGTGCCGCACTGGCCACTTCAGAGCACGAGGCACCATGGCTGGGAAGCAGTGGTCAGATGAAAGAGTCTTACACGTGTGTGCTAAAGAGGATCTGCAAGCTGCCATGGATGTCAGGAGCAGCCTGGCCACAGCAACGGGGGCACCAATGAGCTCGTGTGCCTTGCTGAGAAACCTTGGTGTGCGCGTAGGGGGTTTTGGACCTCACAGCTGTCTCATTCCCAAGCTGTACCTCTTCATACCCTTCACGGACACAACTATGTTGGTAGCATCTGAAGAGGAGATAATCCCCTTATTCTTTCCTCTTGTAGACTTCCACAATGGATGAGACTTCAGACGAGCCTCCCACTTCGGCCATCCTCTTAGACAACTGCCACTTCTCCCAGGTCGTCTTTAACAATGTGGAGAAGTTTTATGTTCCTGGAGGAGACATAACCTGTTATTACACGCTCACACAGAACATCATTCCTCGCGGGAAGGACTGGGTTGGCATCTTCCGGGTAAGTGAATACTGTGAAACCAGATGTGCCAAGTAGGAGAAGGCAGCAGCAGGCAGAAACAAATAGCGTGGGCTTTGATAGAACCGGGTTGGGGAATTTTTTTCATTAATAACCTTGTGTGATGATGGAATGTCTTTATTGTGCCTAGGGACAAAGTGCGAGACCTGTTGTGACCTGAAGAGCTTCAAGGCTAATCAAACACTCTGATTATCCTTTTGTGCATAGACATAACTCTTTAGAAGTCAGAATATCAATGCAAAAGTCCTCCCAGTAACTGAGCTATGTGGAAATATAGTCCCATTACCATAGGATAAACATGAACTGTGTGATGCCATATAACAATTCTGCTGTTGCAGGTGGGATGGAAAACAACCCGGGAGTATTACACATTCATGTGGGCTCCTCTGCCCAGTGACACCCGCAGTGATACCAGTGTGCAGCAACAGATCCACTTCAAAGGTGAGTGGGGAGCTTGAGTCACTCGGGGGATGTATGTGCATGTGCACACACAGGCACGCGCACACAGACTCCCACTTTTCCTGCCACCAATAAGCACCGCATTTGGTATTAGAGGATATCTGTAGGACTATGCTTTGGGAGACTTATTTCAAATCCCATAGTAAATCACAAAATTTTGAATCTGCTGAATTCTGCCATCCTGAGTTAGTGATACTGTCTGTTTTCTTATCGCTGGCACAGGGAATTACTAACAGTGCAGGAACAATACTGAACTAGGATGTCTCAGTCTTCTGAGGTTCTCATTTTCTGTGCTATATAGTTAAGAGACTTGAATAATTAGAAGCTGCATATGACGGGGTTGTTGTGTTTGTCTGAAGCTTACTACCTACCAAAAGATGATGAATATTACCAGTTCTGCTACGTTGACCAGGATGGCGTGGTCCGGGGGGCCAGCGTGCCTTTCCAGTTCAGAGCAGAGACTGAGGATGATATCCTGGTGGTTACCACACAGGTAGGTGTCCTCTCTTCCCCTGCTTTTTCCTGCCTCTGCTTTTATTGGCGTATGCTCACTGCTGACATGGAGTGGTCCGGTAAATCAGATGCCAAGCTAGAACTTGGCAGACTGGGATTCTATTCTTGGCTTTGCTACTGATCTGTCACACAAATTTGGGCAGCCTTTCTCTACCTGCCATTTATCACTTAGATTGTGAGCTCCTTGCAGTGGGGAGCGACTTAATACATACTGTTTCAGGGCCTTTTGAATATTTTTAAATGAAAATGTCATTTTCATGGAAACAGTGTTCCATTAGATGGGAGTAAGAGCACGCACATGGACAATAACTGGGGTGCTGTGAAGCCAAGCACTCTTATTTTGCAGCGTCTTGTGTGTGGCCCCTTTGTTAATGACTACACTGCGCACATGATCCTAATCTAACTGCAAAAAGCCTCAAATCTCTGCCTCTGCTGACTTCTGCGGACATAGAAAGCATTGAGCATCTTAAAAGATGAGGGGTAGTAAGTGCTCAGTATTCAAGAGCTGGGTTGATGGTCAGTTTTGGACAGACTGGGGAGAGCAAAGTAGCCGTCTGGTCTGCGCTATTAGTGAAAGCACAGGGAGGTACATGGTGTTCCCTTTTGCAGAGCTCATCTTTCTTTGCTCTTCGCACTGTGCTATTTGGAATGTAGCTTTTCAACGCTTCTGTTACGACTGAACAACTTTGTTGCTTGCCAGGGAGAAGTGGAAGAGATTGAACTACAAAACAAAAATTTGCTTAAAGAAAATGAGGAGCTGAAAGCAAGCTGTGCAAGTCTCAAGAAACAAAACATCGATCTTCAGGAAGAGCTCAACAAGACACAGGTAAACAAAAAAGTTAATAAAATAAGTCAGAAGCTTTAACTCTGAAAGACAAAGTAACACTGAGTCAGGTCTTGTTCTACTGTATGCTTCCAGGAGAAAATTGACGAGGTTTCTCCCCATATTATCTGTTTAATCCTTTACCAAATCATACAACACCTCTACTCTGATAAGAACAATAATGATGAACAAGAGACATCAGCAGACACGGGAGTCAGGAACACATGGGAAGGGTAGCATTCGAAAATGTTTTGCAGGCTGTCCCGAAAATCACATCATTATCTTTTCTTCCTTCAGTTTTGCTAAGGGCTTAATGTAAAGTAGTCAGGATGCAAAGGAGAGATTTCCCTCCTTCGGATGGGCTGCCTGGAAATGTTGCATTTGAGGGATTTTGCAGTTCCAGTGCAGAGCAGGACTATTGCTTGGGTCCCATTTACCTCCTGTCGACCTCACTGTGATTTTCAGGAGCTGAAGAACAGTTTAGAGTCTCTAAGGAGCAACACAGAGAAACTGGAGCTGGAGCTGAATTCCCTGACAAAGGAAAATAAACATCTAAAGGAGCTGGATGACTGCAGAGAGGCAGAACTGCACCAGTAAGTGTATTTACAACATATCTCAAAACAGGATTTCATATAAGCACCTTGCCTTTATGAATTAAATTTCCATCCATGAAAGTACGGTGTGTTTTGATTTGTTCTGAGTAGACTCAAAGAGCAAATTCAGAATGTGACGTCTGACAAGGAACGCCTGGAAAAAAGACTGAAAACAGCCCTGGATCACATGGACCAGCTGCAGGTAGCAAACACAGAGCTGCCCTCCTTTGCTTTGCTGTGCCTCTGACAGAGAACTGAGCAATCTTGAGCAAATATGTGGTGTATGAGTTTCTTTTTTGATTACCTGGGTCTTTTAGGAAAATGTCAACCTTTGATATGATCTGATATCCAGGAAACATCAAGAAAAATGTGTTCAGGAAGGAAAGGTAGAGGGGGATGTGCTAAGAGAAACTATAAGGATTTTATTCTCTAAAAACATCCCCTTTGCATGCTCATTAAGTTGACTGAAATCAGACTGTTGTTTACCTCCTGCTAGCTAAGGATCCAGGCAGAAAACACTTCTGTTTTGAAAAACATTCTAAAATTATGTTCAATACTGGGGTGAAAACAAGACTTCTAGGGGGGAGGTATGCGAAGGGAGACGGTAGACTGGAAATAGCTTGGTTATTAGGTCTGGGACATGGGAGACCCAGAACGATGGGCTAACCATCTGGCTATAGAGTCTCTGTTCTTCTCTGTATCCTCTGACTTCCCAGACTAGAAGTGTCATGTTGAGACTTAGAAATCTCCTCAGAGAAGGTATGAATGAATACTATGTTCTGATGAATACATCAGCTCCAGTATATCCCCATGTCACTATTCTTAGTTTCTACAAAGGTTTTAATGGAAAAATGTTTGCAGAAAAAAAAAAATTAAGCAGCCATGGCTTCTGGAGCTTTGCTTTCTGCAGCAAAAGGTGCCTGTGCTCCTCACTCATAGCTGTTCGATTTTCACTTTCTGCCCACCCTTCTTTCTACTTAGTCTCAAGTGTTGAATTATGAGAAAGAAGTGGAAAACCTGTCTCTCATGGACCATGACAAGGCAAAGCAGCTTGAAAGTTTGAAGGAAGAGAATTGCCAGTTACGCATGACTGTAACTCAACAGGTAAAGCCTTCCCTGAGTTATCACGGTGCTTGGGGGAGCCAGGGTGGAGAGGCTGAGGCATCCTTGGCAGTGCACAGGTACAAATATTGCTCAATCTTAGGAGTATCTAGGGGATTCCGTGACAGAAAATGTCCATGGTGGCATGGGTGTCCTCATAGGTGGTTCTGTGAACACACCATCTGGCAGATTCTTCTAGTATACATATATACTTATAGTCTACACATACGTTTTAGCTTTGGAAGAAACATCTGTATAACTAGACACTGTAATTCTGATTCTCTGTAGCAGGAAAATTCAGTGTCTGTCTTGATCTCTTTTGAGTCAGCTCAAGGGATAAAGGAAATCAGTAGGAATTCAGGATTGATATTTCATAGAATCATAGAATGGGTTGGGTTGGAAGGGACCTTAAAAGGTCATCTAGTTCCAACCCCCTTGCCATGGGCAGGGACACCTCCTAGTAGACCAGGTTGCTCAAAGCCCCATCCAACCTGGCCTTGAACACCTCCAGGGATGGGGCAGCCACAGCTTCTCTGGGCAACCTGGGCCACTGCCTCACTACCCTCACAGTAAAGAATTTCTCCCTGAGATCTAATCTACATCATCCCTCTTCTAGTTTGAAGCCATCACCCCGCGTCCTATCACTACATGCCCTTGTACAAAGTCCATCTCCAGCTTTCTTGTAGGCCCCTTTCAGATACTGGAAGGCTGCTATAAGGTCTCATATTTGGCTGATTGCAAATTGTTGTATCTCAGGAAAATTTTTTCAGTACTGGGACTTACGGGTAAATAAAACAAGTTACCCTAAATCTGCCCAGGCTACATGGGCATTAACAATTTTACCTCCAACAGGAAGCTGACTGGCAGTTGGTATGAGGCAGTAGCCTTGCTGGTCTTCTCCTCTCTGTTTATATTTTTGTCCCGTTCTCATCTTTAGTATTTTAAATTTAGCATAATCAATGAAATAGATGCAATATGGTCAGAATGCACCAAAACAAGCTGTAAACAATACAAAGTTTCTGTTCTATAGTTTGGTGCTGTGCTCTGCATCCTTCTCCAACACCTCTTTGCAACTCTGCTCATGAAAATCTGGGATTTCTGTGCAGAAGGAGCAAAATAAGGAGCTTGAACATTGCATGGAATACTTGAAGGTGTTGAAGGCCAAACTCTCACTTTGTCCCACTGTCTGCAAAATAAGCAGGTGCCCAGCATTTCTAGGAGTGCAGCTGGGGAGATAGTTCCAAAAAGCGCTGAGCTGCTGCATTGTATGGAACCTGCTGGTACCTGTGCAGGGGAGCCAAGATTCATTGACAGTGCTGTTTTCCACCTTCTTTCTATTTGCAGAACCATCACAATTTCCCTGTGATGCTGCAGATGACTATAAGTGTAATAAATTTAAGTCTATGGACAAAGGGTTTGCTTTTCTTAGGTAAATTCTGCAGACTTTTTAGAAGTAATCCACAAACCTCAGCATGGGAAATCACTCCTTGAAGGAATGTGAAGGATATAAAAGGGCAGCATGCTGCGGCCTTTCTTTCTACTGAAGAAACCATCATTGGCAATGACTGAGGCTGTCACATCATCTTTAGCCTGTTGCCTTGAGTGACCTTCTAAAGGTGCTTCTCTCTCTGTATGTGCTACTTGGGAAGCTTTTGGAGGCTCTACTCTGACTTTGGCATTGAAAATTAGATGCCTAAAATAGATGATGTGATTACCTCTGCTGGGATGCCAAATGTTCAGGATTCTTAAAGTGATACTTTGAGAATGACTGCAGAATCCCTAAGTACCCTAGCTTATCTAATTTACTGATTTAATTCAAGTCAGCTACAAGATTAATTCCTAAGGATGTACTTGCTATCCACCATCAATGCAAGTCTCACAGCAGCAGGAAACCTGGCAGACTTGGATAGCTCTCACCTGCTAGGGTGGATTTTTCAGCTGTATGAGTTCCTTTTCTTCAACCCTCCTCTTTGTTTGACCTGTCATACGTCCCCTTCAGAGGTCATGTGTCATCTCACATGTTGTAACGAAAATACAGAGCGTGAGTGGTGACATGGAGATATCCTAGGTGATAAACTATGAAACGGTAAGACTTGCATTGAAAGTGAAGGTTATTTGTTGGTAATAAAGGCAGCATGAGGCAGCGAGTATATGACAGCTCCAGTGGTTGGAGCTGTCGTCATTTCATTTGCCAGTTTCCCATGATTTACCAAATAACACTGTTCCTTCATAGCAACAAAACCACAACTTAATGAAAGAACTTGAGGAGCAGAAGCATTTGTTTCAGATTCTGCAGGCAAAAAAGAATGAAGCTGATGAGGAAAATCAGGTGAGAACTTGGCACAACTCCCTCACCTTTCTCCTGTATTGAATATGACACTGATCTCTCAGTCTAGTGTTCTGTTCC
The DNA here is from genome assembly GCA_013397275.1 of Burhinus bistriatus. Lineage (NCBI taxonomy): Eukaryota > Metazoa > Chordata > Aves > Charadriiformes > Burhinidae > Burhinus > Burhinus bistriatus. The sequence goes on from VYXH01010489.1 coordinate 48,423, forward strand.
ATTAACCCTTTTATCAAACGCATCACTAATTGTGCCTGCATGTGGACCATCACCTAAGCCAGGCTGCCAGGCTGTCTGTGGGCACGTACAAATGACCGTGTGCGTACATTCGCAGTTTGTTGTTGCTGCCACATCTGTACAGCCTAAGAGGAAGGGTCCAAAAACTTGCACCTTTTTACCCCGCCACAGAATAGACTGGTTTACCCATAATAGCACAGGGATTTTCAAAAACTCCTAATGTTAGCTTAATTCTGACACCACTGCAATGAATGGACTTACTCGTTTAAATGGACATAGCCTTTTTGTGCAGTATAAACAATGACTGCTCAGTTTTGTTCCTTACTCTGCATGACTTCAGAATAGTCTTCTGTCTTTTAAAATGTATTACTCTATTGTGATCATCTTGTCTGCCTTTTTGAGCAGGCCACAGAATAGATCCTTGCCCTTCCTTACCTCGCTTTCCCATTCTGTCAAGCAGGACTAACGCTGAGCTACCTAAAAGAAGTTCAGAGCAATTTTGATTCTGATATAAGAGGATCTACGTTAGTGCAAAGCATGGCTTTTCTCTGAAATGGTCTCCTGAGCTTCTGGAAACTCATTCTGCCCTTCTGTCCCTTTGCAGAAACTAAGGCACGAGAATGAACGCCTGAGGCATCTCTCGGAGGCTGGAAAGGTTTCTTCCTTCTCTGTTGTTTCACAAGCTCAAGCTCCAATTCCGGGTCCAGAAGTAGGAGGCCTTCTGTTTGGAAATCCATATTGTGGTGAGATTACTTGGCATTCTGTCTGAAACCACAAACACATGGCAGTTAGAGTCTCAGCAAATTATCCTCCATCTCGAATTGAATGCCATAGAAAAAACATTATTAGCAGCACCTCTGTGCAGCTTTGCGTGTGTGCAGATGACTTGGCAGCTGCCAAATGCTGCCAGGTGTTAAGAGCTGACTTAAGTGATCAGCTGTCTGTTCATTTTCTGCCAAGAGAGACAACTATTAGCTAGTTTATTCAGCTGTGAGACAGTTAGTTCTGTGGCTTATGTGCAGTTTCCATAGGCCTAAATACAGAGGTTTCGATCCAGAGCTACATCCTCATGTTTCAAGAATTACTAGTTATCAGCACATTACATTGTTAATCATTTTGTTGTGGCTAAATTGACTTCTTTTTCCAGCTGCAGGAGCAAACCTGGGGGCAGGAGCTGCAGACTTAGTAAGTAAAGTGGACACAACTGGACATGAATTTATGGTGTGGACATGAATTAATGGTTTGCGATAAAAAGCTCCAAGTTCAACCCTATAACCAATTGTCTACATACTGGTTTAGTCTTAGTAAGATAGTAGACAGCAAAATGGAGCCACGTATGCTTAACATGTAGAATTAATAAGACTTACACATGTTAAGGAAGAGAAAGGAAACTGTTGACCTTAATCTTTAAGGACCAGCTCTTGGCAGCATCTAATGTCAGAATAAGCAGCATGCAGCTGCTAAATACCTTATTTTGTATTACAGACATGGAGATGTGCTATGTAGGATGGAAGGCTGGAGTACCTCTCAGAAGCTCTTGACTTTTAAGTGCTATTTAGAAAAGCCTGGAGACATTTGAAAACTTGAGAGCATTAGAAGTCAGAAAGTGGCAACGTGCGCTCGCAGCCCAGAAGGCCAACTGCATCCTGGGCTGCATCAAAAGAAGCGTGGCAAGCAGGTTGAGGGAGGTGATTCTGCCCCTCTACTCTGCTCTGGTGAGACCCCACCTGGAATACTGTGTCCAGCTCTGGAGCACGCAGCATAAGAAGGACATGGACCTGTTGGAGCGGGTCCAGAGGAGGCCACAAAGATGATCAGAGGATTAGAGCACCTCTGCTGTGAGGACAGGCTGAGAGTTGGGGTTGTTCAGCCTGGAGAAGAGAAGGCTCCAGGGAGACCTTAGAGCCCCTTCCAGTATCTGAAAGGGGCCTACAAGAAAGCTGGAGATGGACTTTGTACAAGGGCATGTAGTGATACGACAAGGGGTAATGGCTTCAAACTGGAAGAGGGGAGATTTAGATTAGATCTCAGGAAGAAATTCTTGACTGTGAGGGTGTTGAGACACTGGTCCAGGTTGCCCAGGGAAGCTGTGGCTGCCCCATCCCTGGAGGTGTTCAAGGCCAGGCTGGATGGGGCTTTGAGCAACCTGGTCTAGTAGGAGATGTCCTTGCCCATGGCAGGGGGGTTGGAACAAGATGACCTTTTAAGGTCCCTTCCAACCTAAACCATTCTATGATTCTGTGATTCTAAAGACTTGTCCAAAAGTGATAATATCTGGCTACTAAACTCTTCTGCTTCTTCCCTTTGAATATAATTTTTAAACTGACTTTATTTGCATTTGCTTTATACTTCAGGCTTCTATAAGGAAATGTCCCATGTGTGATGAAGTATTTCCTGAAGATATTGAAACAAGTCAGTATGAGGCCCATGTGCAGAGCCATCTTCTGGAGTGCCCACTCTGCAGTGAGGCCTTTGAAAAGTCCAATAAGCAGGTGTTTGATGACCATCTTTTTTGTCATGGCCTGGAATAATTCTGTATCTGCTCTGTAGAATAGGTGGCAGAGGCCACAGTATAGAATAGACCAAAATCACTGTATAGGCTTGATTCATGCTAATAAGATCATCCAGACAAGACTGACTATGCGACTAGTACTGTAATTCTGAGCTTTCTGTTCCATGCAGTACATGAGCAACACATAAATCGGGTCTGACATCCACATCCTGAAACTGAATCACCGTCATGAAACTTAAGTCCTCTGTCGTAGATCAAGTATATATGCTTGTTCAATGAGTTAGAAATCCTATTATTAGTAATTTAGTTGAATGTGGTACCCGTTCTTTAGAACAGGATTGGCCATGTAACCGTTCATCCAGGTAGGGATCCAAGTGATGGGATGTAGTACAGCAGTTTTCTGTATTTGGCTGATACATCTCTATTATAATGGTTTTATTCTTTAATGTAGCACTGTGATTACTAACCAAAGACCAGAAACATTATATAACCTTTTAGGATCATACCTTCAGTCCTGCTCAGCTTCTGGAATGCAGAATTAATTATTAATAAGTAAAAAAGTCTAAATAAAAATACATCTCTTCTTTCACCATCAGCTGTAAAGCAAGGGAAAGAGACATATCTATAAAAAGACTGAGTATCTGTTTGCAGATCTGAAGGTCTAGGGCCCTCCTTCCAGCAAAGTAGGCAGCATGGCTTATTCTAGGGTGAGGCACTTGCACTGTTTTCTCCATCCATCTCAGGATGAGGAAAACCTGAAACTTCTGAAACAGGGAAGGTCAATATGGTGTGGAGCCCACAGAAAAGCAGTAGCTGAGTCGTCTTGGCAGCACAGAGGATAAACGGTCTCTCAGTCAGAAACTAGGCATCCTCATTTAAAGGAAACTATGAACTTGGATTATTTCTTTTTTATGTTTCTAAACTTCCTGATTTAACAAGAAGAGCCTGTTCTCAAACCAAAACATTGTGATTCAAAACTAAGTGCCTTAGGATATTACAATGCTTTGTGCACAGATTATCCAATTACTATTTTTATTTCTGCTTTTCAATTAATGATTAACAGCTCTTTTTTCCATGCAAAACACAAATGGGGAAAGATTTATTATCCAGCTGTATTAGACTGTGTTTCCTGCTGAATATCTGAAGCAATAGAAAATCCTAAGAAGTTTACATAAAGTTTACATAAAGAATATTTAGAGTAATAAAGACTTCAAAATGTTTTACTGTTTTGATTCTACACAAACTTTTTATCAATCTAGGTTTAAACAGAGTATTTCTGTCTTGAGATGTACTATACTGGTAAGCATTATTTAAAAAACCCGTAAAAGAAAATAACAGCAAACAAAAATAAAAGCTCTATGGAGAAAATCTTTGAAAAAGGTGTCTATGTCTGTTCATTCTTAAAGAAATAAATTGGAGGAATTGATGGGGCCTTAAGGGAGCTATTCGCAGGCTTTCAATTACTTGCTGAAGCTTCTGGCTAACAAACTACTTAAGCACCTCTCTGAATAACTTCTAGCATGCAACATGGTATCCCTACGGGTAGCAGGACTGTTTCTGTTTAACAGAAAGCACATACTTAACTGCTTGATCCTCGGTGGCTCCTGACAGCATGGGAATATATCATGAAGGCCAAAGGGTAGTATGGGATAACGTGAACAAATCGGGAAAGTCAAATGAGCTGTATGGGATCTATGTGTTTACATCCTGTCCCAGCAGTGCTGATCTAAAAACCCAGAGCTGGCTGAATTTCTGCTGCGTCATAGGAACATCAGTGTATCAATACTTTTTTCCCAAGGCTAGGAGAAAAAGCTGAAAAACTCCTCATTTGGGATGATAAAATATTAATTAAAAAATACTTGGTATTGTACATGTTTTGACATTATTGATTACTATATCTCAACATTCCTAGCATAGCTTTATCTCAATTTTGACAATCAAACATTCCATCAAAAAGAGGCTTATTTGTAACTGAACACTTGTTTCCTCAGGAAAAGCCCCATTGTTTTTCAAGAAAATGCTTTTCCCCCCAACCTTTTCCCATACGTCCTCATTCTAAATTACATTTTTCATCTTTTACTGCTCTGCATCTTGACAGCAGATCAAACACGGAGAGATAGAAAAGCAATTTTTACTAAAACCCTGAGAGTTCACCCAAATGCCAGCTATCAGACCTCTTTTCTTTCTATACTGTTGCTAGTACTAGCTTTAGCGGCTCATATCCTAAACCGAAACCCGGTCACCTGGGGTTAGTTATGTTACGATGCTATGTATGTCCTTGAGCTACCGGTGCCAAGTGTCAGTGCCCCCGAAATGCCTCTCCATCCCTTTCACACTGGTACCTATCATTTTCCACTTGCCTGCTCCTATCATTTCTACACATCTTGGTGCCTATGTTGAAGTGCCGGCCCTGGGACACAGGCAGCAACCGGGTGACCGGCAGAGGGGGTCAGACTGCAATAAATCTCATGAGGATGCTGGCTTTTTGAAGTATTTTAAGGTACGTCATTTGTTTTCTGTAATAATCACACAGATTCAGACTCCCAGCCATATACTTTGGCCTGATGCAGGTCATACCTTCCCTATCCTGGGCAGCCAGGGACCAATTTACCCCCAAGCACAAATTACATCATATATTTTCTGACCAAGTTTTCATTTTGCTTGTAATTTACAGCATTATTTATGTTACTGCTGCATTTAGCCTTTGGAATCATAAGAGGTTTCAATCCTATCTCAATTTTATGGTTTAATACAGAAGTAGCTCAAATGGCTGATAATTAGATATAGTTATACTTTGGATGAGATCCAATATTACATTGATATGTATTGGATAAGGACCTTGAAATAAATTTTCAAGAGGGACAGTAGGGGTTTGGCACAATTTATACCCGAACTCATGTAGCATCTGAAAAGGCATTCATTAGAAATTTATCTAAAAGGAAGAAATCATGCTTTGTGGGCCAAATCTCTGTGAATATATATCTTTTTAAACCTTTACAGGGCTTATCAGTTTGGTCCAGCTTAGGAATTGGCCCAGTTTGCTTTCCGTGAGCGATCACTGCTCCGATACAGCGCAGCATTGTCTATTCCCTCGCCCAGGCAAACCCGCTCAGCCTCAGGGAGCTCTTCTCCCTTTCCTTGGCACTTTTGTTTCTCCCTCATTTTTGTCAGACCCTTCGCCTTCCTTTTCCAAGAAGCTGGTTCTTCCCTTGGGCTCTCTCTCCCATTCAGAGTATATTTTGAATATATCTGTCCCTGTCCACAGCACATCTTTCCAATTAATAGGTATGCTTCTGTATGTGTAAAATGCAAACCAGAGGATAACTTATCTCAGCTGCAAAGACACGTTGCTAACTATGGTCACAGAGGGCATCACACACCAACTGATGTCAGCTCATTTCATAGGAAAGGCCATTGTTTTGCTCGGGCAAAGTTATTTTTGGTGCAGAAAAAAGAGACTGGCCACAAAGGAGACAATTACAGATTACAGATTCCCAAACTATTTCAGCTCTGAAAGAGTACCAGGAAGGATGCTGAAATAACTGACTGGTGGCTCAGCTTCTTTCAGAAAGTGATTCCCAATAGTACAGCTACAGTCCCCTTCCTCACTTGAACAGCCTCTTTCCTCTACCCGTTCTCCTCCTGGTTCCTCTTCATCTATCCATGTCTTCTTTCCTCTTCCTGCAGAACAATTTGGACTTTCAGCATTGTCTGTCTCCTCCAAAATCACAGTGCTGAGGTTCGGAGTGTGGACGAGGGGGAGGTGGAGGCATGGAGCACCATCCATCTGGCAGCACTGCCTCTCGCTGCTTTTCACCCTGCAGAACGCAGTCCGGGAGCACTGCTGCTGCTTCTCTTCGCTTCACCTTAATGAGGTTCCCGTGGAGAGCGGAGGACGCAGAAAGGAAATAAAAAGATTCCAGACAAAAGGAATGTAAATAGACAAGATGCAGGTGAACAAAGGAGGAAAAGGAAAGCCATACACAAGCCAGCTACTGAGTGGTTATACTCGGTAATCAACTTGTCAGTTTGATTTTAAGACACAGCAGAAGAGATCGATAATTCTTCAGAGCAGCATAATGCACATCCAGGGTTTAAAGTGTTTTGATCGTCTAAGTCCTTATTTCAGGGATCAGTCCTGTACTTACTCAGTAAGTGGACGTGCTTCCCTATTTGGCATGTCAATGATGGGAAGGGGAAGAGAGCAGAGAAGGGAACGGTGGAAAAAAATGTTCTAAAATGACACTTAGACAGACTGCCACACTGGTTCAGGTGGGGCAGCTCAGAAAAATCTGGGGAAGGATATGTTCACAGGCCCCTGTGAGACTGAAAAATGAAGATATTACACTTACGCAGATGGATTTTTTGTTGCTTATATTATTTTGTAAGGACACGTTGTTTATCTTTGTTCTGCCGTGGAGATCCAGACTGACCTACTCCTGCTTGCACAGGAGTCAATGAGTCCCTTTATCTCTAGTGCACTAGTACAAATAGAGGGTGCTTAGTGGGTATATAACGGCACGAAATCCAAACGCTGCCATTTATCACCCTCTTTGTACTGAATTAAATCACTACGTGAAACACACTGAAGAATCAAACCTTTATTGTTTTGTTGGTGAAAGGATTGGGTCCCAGAATTACATCAGTTGTTTTCTCTAAACAGCTATTAGCCTCCTCCATTATACTAACAGAACTGGTTTCCATCCTCTGGCTCATTTATTCCAAACCAGCATTATTGAAGTGAATAGGGTCTAGGCCCTGGATATTAGAAGAGCTGTTGGTCTACTCATAAATAACAAGTTGTCAAGGATTTTAATGGAAACCCTTAGAGTGCTGTAAATCTGTGCAGTTCTGCCTGCATCCCCTCCCTCATTTCCATCACAATATCACTCCAGTGGGACTGCAGCTTGCAGCATGTGCCAGGCAGCCTAGATTGGTAGGACACGGGGGAAGGAGGGGAAAAAAAAAAAGAGAGCTGGATATGGGGTGAGGGATTCAGAACAGTTGGTACTGCGGAAGCATCTGCTGGGTGGCCGGTTTCGGAGTCACCTGGCCTATTCAGCGTGGTGAGGGGAAAGGGCTATTCATCCAGGGGGACTGGAGAGGGGAATAACAGAACCAGGGATGCTTGTGGAATAAAGACGGATGTATTGCAGTTTACATTTCGCTCCGTTGGTCTGTGAAGCAGTAAATCTCAGCAAGTAGAGGGTTTTGTTAGGTTTTGATCACATTTTAAGTGGCAGAGCTAGGGCAGTGGTACTCCATAGTCTGTGTCTTGCTGTTAGGCAAAGAGGACGTCCCTTTTCAAGATTAATTTTTTTAACCTTCCTAGCCAGTCCAAACTACCTTCAGGGAAAACTTGATGCTGCTGCCTGATCCAGATAGCAATGTTTCTGCAGTTCACTGGATCTTGCCAGAAACTGGGTTACTGCAAAGCATGCCCCTTGACTTAGTCATCCCCCAAATATCTGTAGTTCAGCTGCCTCCTCAGACCACAGCACCTTGCTGTATACAACACTAAAGCCTTCTAGGAAGGAACTTGAGCTCACTCATCCATTCTCCGTTGGCTATATGATATTACGGAATATATTATCATTGGCCAACCCCACTCACAAAGCAGACAGGACTGCACAGGGCCCTGTTTAGAAGATCGTGTGGATTCTCTGCTTTCCGAGGCACCACAGCTCATTAAAATTTGCATGCAAGGTCAGTTTAGGCTTGAATGTAGGTTTGCACGCTGGCTTACCATGTAATATAAATAAGAAATGACATTGGTGACAAAGCTTCAGAGTGCCCAGGGCTTATAGTCTTATATAATTACTAGTCTGGCACTGTGAATCTAAAATACAGCGAAGCCATCAGCAACACAGATCCTAAATTAATTACATTAAATATAGCTCCCTTCTCATTACAACCTCACATGACAAGCACTGAAGAAGCAGGCCTTACGAGACTTACGCTTTACATAATATAATTAAATATTACCCCTATATTACAGACAGGGAAACAGTTACACAAACATGAAGGAATTTGGCTGAAGTCTCTCAGAAAATTTGTGGCATAATCCCCCTTTCCCTCCCCAGTTTTAACATTCATTTTGAGAAGGCTGAACAGCACAAGAAGTCAGCCAGGATGGAGAAAAAATGGATGGCTGCCAAAAGGGATTGATGCCCTTCAGACTCCGGGGAGTTTTTAACCCTTCCCAATGGTTTTCCCAGCCTGAAAAACCTGGTGGGGTTCATCAGGCTGTACTTCTCCTCTACTGATCCATAAGAGATTTGCCAGTGGGAGCAGCTGCTTTGAGAGTGAGTTGATAACTCAAGCCCTGAGGCACTTACATCTGTACGTCTCGTCCCCTGCCTGCTTCCCTTCCCCAGTAACAGGATGAGACTAGAATATTGCATGTGCTTTTATAATGGGTATTCCTGTGGGGCCTTGGTCATGATTACGGCATCTAAATGCAACCAGAAACAAACAGTGACAATGAAGACGACAAAAAAGGTGGTCAGCCTGAAGATTCTGAACATTTTTTACACTAAATTTGTTTCTATTTAATAGTAAGTTGCAGTTTCGTAAGCCATTCAGTGTAGTTAATTCCTTTGTTAATAACAGTTACAGTATTTTTGAGAGCAGCTGCTGCACATGTTATGTAGTACAGCTGAGAGAGCCATATGGATTTTTAATTCCTAAGAGTTATTGCTTGGTATATATGAACCCACGCTTGCCTTAATGGAGTCATTAGACTTGACAATCCTTCCTTAAAGAGGGCTATTGTTAGGGTAGATCTGATCCAAAATGAAGGAAAGGTTTCGAAGAAGGGCTCTTCATTATATGAAACAGAGAACCTCAGTATTTTTTTGGGCAGCTCAGTGGTTTTTACACCTTGAGGAAGTTCCTTCTCTGTTAGTATAAGATAATTTTAACGACCTGTATTCTGTCCTTTCAGAACTATCCCTAGAAAGCGTGCCTTAAGATATTATTGTTGCTTTACACCAGTGGGTTTTTTAACAAATCAGGCAAAATGGGGACACTCACACTTTCTTGCAAGCTACCTACTAGAACACCCCTCTGCACTTAAAGGAAGGAATCTTATAAGAATACTCAGAGTTACAATCCTAACACATATTTTGGAAGAGACATTAACTTTGAAAGAGGTATTAAATCATATTTCTCAGTGAACTTTTCTAAGACAACCCCTAAATGTGAGTTTCTTGCACTTTATCCTAAAACATGTGGCACAACAAGAGGCAGAAGATAGACTAGATGCATCACTGCGCGATCTTGGAAGAAAATTTCTTTAGTCACAGTAAAGGCTCTAATCCTTGTGTTTACAAGTGGCAGAAGAGAAAAATACACTGCTTTAATGTAGAAGCTATTTATACCTATATATCACTTGAATGCATCGTATTGAGTATGCTACAGATTGCTCAAATAAATCTAAGGAGCCCACTGGATCTTTAATGCTATAGAAAACGTTGGAAAACTCTTAACCTTATGACACATATCAGGATTGTAAAATTTAAAATTAATTCTAGTAAATCTGCTGCTGGCTGCCATGGAAATGGAGCAGGTTAGTGTAAAGGAATCGGTATCGTCAAAAAACAAAAAAAAAGGGAATCCAGGCCTTTTTTTGGTGTGTTAAACAATGAGCTTAGAACAACCTGCTCCATTTTTAGCCATCCCAGTCCGTTTCTATGGCAGCAGGACCTGAATTCGTACAACTGTTGCAAATTCTGGATGTAAATGGTGCTACCCATTGTGTCAGCAGCACTAACAGACCTCGGAGTCTGATTTCAGTTTCTCAAAGCTGGTAATTTTGTTTCGTTATTATTTACTTAGGATGATTTTTGTGCCATTTTAAAGATTCAAGACAAGGATCTGTGCATGACCATTAGCCCAGAATTAGGGTAGCACGGACTGAGCCGGTGCAGACCGATCTGCAAACTTTTGCCTGTTTAAAACCCGAGTCCTGAAATCCCATCCATCCAGCAGCATAGGCTCTCACGACAAGGTTTGTTGCCTCACAAATAAATTCTTGAAGGGAAGATTCTGTGTGCCCACTGCTGCTTAGAGACCCACATTTGGCTCTGTCAAGCACTTTGCTACCTTGTGTCACCTGAAGCTCCTGTGGGCCTCACACCCACTCACCTCACTCCTTCTGGCCTCCCAAAATCGCGTGCCACAGCGGCCCAAAGGCAGAGCCCTCTGCTGCCAGCTCTCCACACGAAGCCTGCCCGCAGAAGGGGAGCGGAGCTGTGAGGTGGGGACCGGTTTTGGTACCACAGGATCGCTCCCGGCCACGACAGGGGACAAATCCTGTCAGGAAAACCCAGCCCCTCCCACCGCCGCCCCTCAGGCAGCGCCTCCCAGAAGCCCCTGCGCAGCCCTGGCGCCCCCCCGAATATTCAAATCACCCCGGCCCTCGCAGCTGTGATTGGCTGTGGCCGTTCAAATGAAGCCACGCCTCCTCGGCCGAGGCGCGGCCGTTAGCAGGTTTGAGGGCGGGAAAGGCGGCCGGGAGCGCCGCAATGCGCATGTGCAACTCCGGCTCACGCCTGCGCGTCCTCTTGTTGCCGTAACAACACCTCCCCCCCTCCCTTTACTGTTTTGACCCAATCAGAGACCCTCTTCTCCGCTTGGCCCAATGGAGTGGCAATATGTTAATAAAGGGGCGGGGCGAAACTGCGTCGTTTTGCCCAATCAGGAGGCGGGAAGGGGTCGGGGTTTGCTTCCCCCAGCGATCCGGTTCCCCTCGGCCCGGCCTTTTACCTCAGCGGCCGCCATGGGGGCGGCGCTGCCGGCCGGCCCCGCGGAGGCACCGGCCCTCCCGGCTCAGCCCTGCCGGGGGTCTCTGTGTAAGGCCAGGGGGGATGCGCCCCGGCCCCGCGGGGTGTGGGCTGCCCTTGCTGGCGGCCCCGCGGTGCCGGCGGGCCTGCTGAGGGCGGGGACGGGGGTGGCGGTCTCTGTAAGGGCCCTCCCGGTGGTCAGTGCCTGCCTGGGCGGGGGGGAGGTGTCTCCCGCCGGCCCTGAGTTAATGCCGGGTCCCGTGTGAGAAGTGCAGGGGGGGAACCTTGGGGCAAAGAGCGCCTCAGAAGTTGTTCTGTAGCCGTAGGTGGGTCTGTTGGGTTGTGGGGTCTGCGCCTGGCACAAGGATGGAGCGTCGGGAGATCGTTTCTGCTGTCTGCTATGAGTAGACTGTCTTGGGTCACTTCTACTGAATGGGGAAGCAAAAATAATTGTAGCGTAGTCGATTCCTAAAGGACCAGTAAGTTTACGTTTGCACCAGGGGTCACAACGTTGTTTTAACACATCACTGGAATTGTTAGAAATCAAAAGCTTTAGTGTCCGTGCGCCTTGTTTTGCACAAAGCTTGGCAGGCTGTCTCAGAATTCCCCCACTGATGCAGTTGCCTTCAGACATGTGCTACCAGTCATTAGTCAGAGTATGTATTTATTGGCCCCGGGGTGTCCTCTGTTGTTCTAACACTTGCTCTTCGCGAGTATGCGCTATCCCTAATGTTTAATCTTCCTGAAGTACTAGCTTGTGATCATTATACATATTTCTCTCATAATGACTGAAGTTAGGCAAGAAGTCAAAACTTAATACGTCTGTGAGCTCTTGCCAGTATTTTCTGGATTCGTGCCTTGAGAGAACATGAAGAAGTACTGTAAATGGCTCCGTTCCCAATCCAAATAAAGCATTATTCAGAGTTGTATTCCAGGAATCTTTGTTTTTCACCACTCGTCAGAAATATCAATGGAACTGTTTGTTCCAGCAGTTATTACTAGCTAGTATGAAGCTTCTGAAACAGTAAGAAATTGTCTGTTTGTTTGGTAGTCATTTAAGACTAATTGCCCAGATTATCATCTAAAGCAGGCAGTTTGTAAATGATACATCCACAGTGATCAAAAGCAATCCACCTTGATTGATTGCCGAGGTCTAATTCAACGGCGATTCTACATCTCCCTCCGAGTCCAAACAGAGAGTTTGAAATAACAAATCTTCCTTCTCTTGAAACTGCTCCTGCTCTGCGCCGTGGTGCATGGAGCTGCTGGCAGGTATAGCTTTTGGGGAGCAAGACACAATGAGTGAACAGCATGCTGGACAGATTATACCGTCTTAACAGATGGGTTAATGGAAATGAAAAATAGTCAAGTGCCTATGAGAGTGAGTTGGTTAGGCTATATGAATATGATGGTCCTTTTTTTTCCAATCAGAACGGTGAAAATCAAAGTATTTTTTTATGGCTTTTTTTCTCCCTGGGCTTGTTTCTCCAGAAAATTAGCCACTTCCCTGGAAAGAGTGAGATCTGTAGGAAATATTTGCCAGCTAGGAACATGAGCAGGATGGTAAAGCTCCTCCCAAAAGAATTCAACTTCTTTCTCAGTGCCTTCCTGCAGAGTAAAGCCCTTCTAAAAGCCTGACTTCTTTCTTGGCACAATTACTTTTTGGCTATCAGATTTAAATTCTATTATTTGCATGTGAGAAGGGGCTAACTTCCAACATATTAGAAGCCTCTCTTGAATACTAGGCAAAGGTTAATATGCTGGGCTAGAGGAAAGCAAATAGTTTTCTCTATTTGAAATTAGTGCTGGAAAAGAAATCAGGAAAAACAAGTAATTGTCACTTAAAACTTTTTTAGGTGCAGAGGACTGAAGGGAAGTAGTCCTGATTTTTTAATCTTACAATATTCTTATAATCCTATTTGCTGTTACAGTTAAGGTTACACTTTTGCAAAATTCTTGCAATAGTTTGAAAAATTTGGCCTAGAAAATCTAGCTTAGAAAACACCTTTAATGCAATTATTTCATTACTTTTGTAGTGTCTCTCTGTTCCATTTCCCTCCTCATAGTTACAACGATCTGTAACCCAATCACTGGTCAAGGAAACACAAGACTTCTATCTGTAAACTGGACTCTGGCTGTCAGGGCAGAGGCACCTTCATCACCAAATCTGAGAAGGACATAAAACCTGGACAGGATATGATCTGCCAGCTCTACGTCTCAAGGGTAATCCCATCATTCCATGTTTCAAGATTGCTGCTTTGTCACTGAGTTGGTGTTTTAATATCAAGTTTAGCCTTGCCTTGATGTGGTCAGTCAGCCATAAATAGCATTCACTGGTCATTTTCTTCAGATTCATCACTGTCAAAAGAATTCATCGCTGTCAAAAGAAAAATGTCTACTTTACATGTTATTCTGTAAACTCTTGTTCAGAAATTACTTCTAATATTTTGAGACAGAATCACCTTGACAAGAATTCAGGGCGTTCAGAATAAATGAATGGAACAAGGAAAACTTTATCCCTCATCAGGGAATGAGCACTTAAAAGATACTCATTTTTCATGAGTCCCATTAAGCCCTATCGTCCTGTTCCAAATAAGTGTCTCACCAAAGTGTTTTTGATTGACTCTTTTAAGTCATGTCCCAAATGAAGTCTAATGTAAAAACTTCTGTAAGCTTTTAGTTATTTGGACTTCCAATAATTTGAGGAGCAAAACCTTAATTTATTTTGGTTTATTGTTGACCTTTGGACACACTTTATTTTATGGGCTAAATTTGTTTGACTTTGCATTGACCTCATTGTTATTTTTTAGGGAATCTTCCAAGGAAGGAATGAAAGTCTATGAATGTCTGGAATAAATAGTAAGAGATGGAGGGGAGGACACATGGAGCCTCTGGCTTGGAAAAAAAGGAAGTAGGAAATCAGATCCTCTTGATCAGGAGATAAGGTGGACTGACCCACAGGCTCCTTTTCTGTTGTTAATGTTTCGTTCCTTCAAACATTCATGCTTGACGTGAACTTCAAACACTTACTGAGCTGTACGAAGACCAGCTATGGCTTTAAATTAAGCGGAGAACCTGCGAACACTTGCTGTAGTGCAGACTTAAGCTCTAGTTTGGTCAGTGTTAGGGACATACACCCCAGTAAGAGACGTTTGCAGTGTCTTTCCCAGCTCAGCACCAGGATAGGCTATGGTGGAAGCATACCTGGCATAGAAAGGAGTTCAGCAGGGACATCAGCTAGGCTTGTCACCTTTGCTATAGCTATTAATGAGTTACCAGTGGTGTTCGTGTGTTTCAAGCAAGTTTAGAAGCAAATCAGCTTCGTGTTCTCCTTCCAAGCCTTTTATTATTGGCAGATTTAAGTGTGAGCTGAGGATTTATGTGCTGGTGACATCCTGTGACCCTCTGAGGATATTTGTCTATAATGAGGGCCTTACACATTTTGCTACTTCAGCATCCTCTGACCCTTTGCGTAATAGCTTGGTAAGTAAACAAGCCTATTAGCAGAAGTTAATGACAGTTCAATACATAGCAGCCAGAGATACAGAGAAATCATAATGGTTCGACTGTCCGAAGCATCTTTCTCTTGAGAATCTCTAAGCACTTCATAAATACTAGTAATCCATCTTTGTAGTATCTGAGTACCATAAATAAAATTATGCATGAAATATTTGAGCAGATTCTGTGGTAGAAGGCAGCATGTGTTATATTATCCAGATCAATGCTGCCTACGAGTTTTGTCACAGTTAGTACTTCTATAAATACATACCTAATTAACTTTCTATATTTTTCTGGCGCTATTTTTCGTGAAGCGTTATTGTGGAAAAAAAAAGACAGTTATAAGAAAAAGAAATCTTGGAAGGAAAAAAAAGTCCTGAATGCTAAGATATATTGTTTTACTTCTTTATGAAAAGAAGTGGTGGCTTAGCTGATGGCTGGAAAAGGTTCTGGTGTGCAGTTCTGGATCATTCCAACACAGAATTAGCTCTACTAATAAGTGGTTGTAGAATGGGGCCTGACTGAGAAAGAGGGTTATCTTCCATTGAAACTGCTGATTTCTCAGAAGTGATGGAATTGGAATGCTGATGAGATTGCAGTGAAGTGAAATTGAAACTGTTGAGCCTCATTTATTGGGTTCTTTAGAGT
Organism: Burhinus bistriatus; assembly: GCA_013397275.1. Taxonomy (NCBI): domain Eukaryota; kingdom Metazoa; phylum Chordata; class Aves; order Charadriiformes; family Burhinidae; genus Burhinus; species Burhinus bistriatus. Next base: position 63,885 of record VYXH01010489.1, read on the forward strand.
AATGGGATCAGTATAGGGCTGATCATATTTAGTGCCATTAAATCTTCTGTGCTTAATTAAGATGCTTTGTACATTATGCAGTGTGACCAGGATCATGTAGAGAAGAAGGGAGGAGGCTAATACCTTTCTAACCCTGCATCTTGTTCATTCATTTACAGTATAATGTATGCATGCATCTGACAAATTATTCCATTAACAAGAACAAAGTTAATTCTGCCAGACAAAAAGACACTGTAGTAATAGGTAAAAGGAGAGAACATTTCTAAGCTACTCCCAGAGGGGGTAGTGTTTACCTTTTCTTGTACATCTTCATTTGCTTGACATAAGTCTTCAAAGCATCTCTTTGTGTTTCCCCAGTGCACTGTATGTTTTGCTGTTGAATACATCAAGTGAAGAAACTCAGATGAGTAACAGAATCGGACACCAAAATTGGGAAGAAAACTCCACAGAGAGGAGTTTGTACTCCAGCTTGACAGCATACATTGGATTTGTTTCAATTTTTTTCTTGAGATTAAATACTTGCCTGCTTTTCCTAGGTACACTGATTTGTCTAATAAGGTGTTACCACTGCTTCCAAACTTTGCTTGTCATCTTAGATCATCATGCCATAACAATTCTGCATCTTTACTGTATTTATCTTTGTCAGCTGTGATAGGCAGTTTTATATTAGTTTCCCAAGATATAATATTTTTCCTATTGCAAGCGTTTCTCTTGCAATGTTCTTTCTGTGGTCTTTCTTTGTAAATAAATCAGCTGCAGTGCTGTGATTGTGCAAGATGTATCTTTTATAAGGTGATCCAGGAGTATACATTTCTTTACATTTTGCTTCCTGAATCCTTGCCTGTACTAGGACATGGGCTTGCTCTAACTCAGTAATAGTTTGAGCAGTAGAAGTTTCTAGGCATGAATACAGTTAATAATGATATAAAGAAGCAGTACAGAGATTCAGCTATTACAATATTAGGGTAGAAATACACCAGTTCAGTTACATTTGTGTTTGTTATCAAAGTTTCCAATATTCTGCCCATTCTAGGAAACTTTCCACTTTTAATAACTGCATGCAGAAATACGGCGGTGATACCAGCCAGATGTGGCTGCATATAGAAGATGTTATTATTAAAATATGGATAACAGCACATGCTATTATGAAACATAACTATCACATCTGCTCCCTCAGTTACACCATATGTGGGTTTGATGTTATCTTGAATCACAAATCCAAGCCCCAGTTGCTTGAGAACCCTGATAAAAGTCTCTCCTTGACCCTGCAACATGAGCATGTATTAACTGGTCTTTTGTTGGGGGCGGGGGGTCAGCCTGTTGGTTGCTGTTGGCAGCCTCTTTTTTACCACCGGTTTCGGGTTGTTTTGGTCCTTTGCAGGTCTCCTGCAGGATCCCGGAGGCGGATGGGCGACCGGCAGAGGGGGATAGACTACACTGAATCGGTGGAAAACCAGTAACTGTGCTCCCGGACACATGCGGGGAGCGTTGCCTGCCTGCAGGAGTCCTCACCTTTGTGACCAACTTCGCTCCAGTTCTTTGCATACAGAAGGATTTCAGAGTTACCCATTCCCCGGTGGAATTACTTGGTAATGGAAGGGGCAGACTGTGGTTCTCGGGACACAGCAAGTTAGTGCCAGTTCCTCCTCTTCTATTCCCAGCACATACTAGATTGGTATCAACTCTGCATTCAACCTGAGGCTATAATTTCAAACCGAGTGTGTTACTTACTTGTTTCCCTCTTTGCAACATATATAAAACCCAGCTGGCATTGCTCTTTCAAGACCAGGCTGGGTAAGAAGGTGTTTTTTCCAGCTTAAGTGACTTGTTCACAAATCTTTGTTGAAACCAGCAGCAAAACTCCAGATTTCCTATGTCAGCTCTGACCTTAGATTCTGGGATCAAGCACGGTGCATCCCCTGACCTGGCTTCACGCATCTCTGTCACCTTTAAGATATATTTAACTTCCTAATACACCATACGTACTGTGTTCTAGGTAGCCATCAAATTGCACGGGAATTCAGTTTATATGCAGTTTGAGGCAAGTAGGTGAGAGTTCTTTTAGGAAGGGCTTTCACATCAGTTATTTTGTCTTATCAGTCCTAATAATAGAGGCAGCACGGCCAGACACAGAGCCCGGTTTGTGGGCTCTGCTTTCTGCAAAAATTCCATGTAAGGAGATAGACTGGGCTCACAATTTCTCCTTTAGCATTTCCTGGAGCCACACAATGCAAACACAGTTCAACTCTAGGCAAGTATGGGTGCTTGAGATCACACCTAGGATGTGGTATAGACCCGTTTCTTTTGTCCATCTGTGAGCTCAGATATGCTGAACGATATTGTCTCTGTTGCTCCAGACTGGGTATGATTTTTAGCAAAAGTCAAGTAAGATTTGGAGTCACTGGATGGCTACAACTCCAATCCAAGAGATCCCTCAGTACGTGATCATCACCCTGCAACAGATCAGAGTAAGATTAGCATGTAAAAAACACTGGGAGGACTATATTCACAGTATTTTTTCTGTTTTCTAATTTCAGTCACCTTGATCTCCTTGTGAAAATATTAAATGACTTGTGGCAGCAGCGTACTAGTTATTTGACGCAGAGTAGCATAGTGTGTCCTAAGATACAGTAGAAGCTGCAAATAAATTTGAGGACAAAGGAAGAGGAGGAGGAGAAACTAGGTGGTAATATCTATCTGTGCAAGAACTATCACCTTCCAGAAGTATTCTGCAAATAGTGGGTGAACTGCATACAGTGAAAAATGGTGCATTTCAGTGAGCCCCATCACTTGCTGGGTTTGGCTTCACACTGTAGTAAGGAGAGATGTGAGTTACTCGGCGGGTGATTTTTCTTTCTCTGACTCAGCATTGTATCCTCAGCGTACTATTTATAGATGTTAAGGCAAAGCATCAAAAGAGCAAAAGATCCTTAATTTTCATTTTAAAGTGATTTAGGAATGAAGGATTGAACACTGCTAAGAGGGGAACCGATTTGCTTTGTGTGCTAGATGATTAATCAGCAATATTCAGCGTATGATAACTCTCAGAAATGATGTATTGACCTGATAGAAGTTATATTTAGAAGGCAAAACCTTGACAAGGAAGGTGCTAGCTTCTGCCGCCTTCACTTTGAGCACCCTGTCATTACCGGAGAAAATATAGGACAAATATACTGCCAGGCAGAGGATTTTCAGGCTCTGTTTTGCAAGTTGTTCACTAGTCCCAAGCACAGGTTTAACAGAGTCTGTGAGAGGAGTGTCACAAACTGGTGGGGAAGGGTATGCTTTCTTCCTTGGTATGATTTCAGTCTGCTTCCAAAGCATGTGTCTGTTCTGCGGTCTTATAGCGGTAGTATGGAGTAGCTGCTCTCAAACTGTGATGCCTTTATGAGCAAGGGCACATAGGTGGTGATAAGCAAGTACCACCAAACTAATGAAGCACTTTCCTGCATGCAGGTTTGTAGAATGGAGGAGCAAGCTGATTTGGGAACCCCCTCGTGAAGCAATGTCTGAGCTATCTTTAATTTACTTCACTGAGAATTGACAATACACGTGCAGCTTTGCCTTAGCTATACCACTTCCAGAACCTGAGCTAGGTTGTTTAAAGTTCCAGCCTGTAGTGTGGACATACCATTAATATGTTAATTATTGTATTTCCTTCCTTTGGGGGCTTGAGCAAACCTCTACTCCCAAAATTTTTGTCTCCCCAAATCAGAGAGATCCTCTCTTCTGTAGGCAGTGTTGTTCATTAGGAGCTGACAGAACCATTTTGTTGTTTCTTTTTTTAAATATACTCTTTGGCAATTGCTTCCATTTTTACAGCTTTGCTAGCACATAACATCCATCCATAGATGACCAGTGAAATCTGCCTTTAAAAAAGAAATGTCAGGAGTTTGTGGGTGTCCTGACGTGAACCCGCTGTAGTGGAACTTGACATATATATGCTTGCTATGATCGTATGTGATTGCTGCCAGCTCTTGTTTTGCTCAATGAAAAATCCTTTGCTAAGAATGCCAGTGTGGTGTCTGACCTTAGTGGAATCCTGTTGGTGAGGGAAACAAGTTCTCTGTACCGAGCTTCAGCTGAACCACTGCGTGCTTGCACCACATCTCAAAAATTTTCTATTCACAAGGCAAGATATGTTTAAACCAAACCCGTACATCTACGGCTCTTCATAAGACTGTAGAGAGTGTAAAAATAAATACACTAATGTGATACAGCACAACCTCACTTCTCAGGCTCACGAAGAGTAAAGGGTGGAAGAGGCCAAAATGAGGAACACCAACTGTGATCTTGTAAGTCTGGGGGTTTGGCAGGGCTCGTTGTTTATATTGCTCTATTGAGAGTCATTCATTTCGCACTTAACCCTGTTAAGAGAACACTCAGCTACACACAGACATGCCCTTCCTTGGCGTAGTTTTCATCTGACTAGAGGCAAAAAGACCTCATGTGTCTGACAAATTGCTTCATTGGATAAGGCAATTTCTTTTTCAAGCTCAGTTTCAGGAAATGTGCATGTATTTACTATGTATGAACAAAACCGTAGATAAGGAGGCACTGTCCCCATCCAAAGCACTCACAACATCTGCCTGGACAAAAGAAAGATTTGAGGCTATTGCTTCTTGTTTCCTCTACCAGCAACAGAACAAATATAATCCAGTGCCTCATTCTGCCTGATCTTCATCCTTGCGTCCAGAGCCTACTGGTGTTAGTTGTGCCAGTTCGGTGTTCAGCACTCAAACTTTGAACTTCATCTGTAGAACCACGTCAGGAAAATGCTGGGGGGAAAAAGTGTTGTTTTGTTCTGATTTTTAACAAAAGCTCTTTCCAGATCTGCTGCAGAGGTAGCTACGGGCGCTGTTAAATTGTTTTCTCTTCAGTTGTTCACTGCTCGATTGTTTTATTTCAAAGTGGGCAGTCACTGCAGGAAGGTAGGGAACCACCAGCTGACTGAGCAAGGGGTGAAAACCTCTGCCCCAGCAGAATAGCAACATGAAACAAAATTAAAAGGTAACCAGTGCCTCATCCTCACTATTTTTTTAGCTCATTTTTTAACAGTAGCCGATTTTGTAACATAGAATGAGCTGGTGCTCTCCCTTTCACCGACCTCAGCAGTGTTGCACCAAGAATGAATTTGGTCCATACCATCAATCTGATTTTGAATCGGCTCCTGATACAAGCTATTTAGCTTTGTGAGACAGATGTGTCTGTGTTAAGGAAGATAATTCCAATGCAGGGCATCAATACAATATTAACCTTTTCATATATTTTAATAGAAGTTTTGGTAGAAATTAAACTACCCACTCCAAGACTGTTCCTATGTAAAAATCCAGGACAATGTAAGTCACTGGAAACTACCACATATTTGACACGCAGTGAAACTGATTGCTGTGAGAAGGATTCTGCGAGCCTGGAAAGTGGTCATGAATCCCCTTTTTGCTCCTGTTCTAGTAGGTAGATTCTCAGCACAGTGATTCACTGTCGTGTGAGTACCCACACAGTGGAAGCTAGAGGGATTTCTGCGTTGAAAGGAGATCTACCCACAGGTGGAGGGAGAAATTTCAGGGTTTTTTGAGACCTAAATACTGGAAGAATATTTGAGTATAAAGGAGAAGGAAGAAGCACTCGTTCAGCATAATAACTGAAGGTTGAGGGGCAGCAATCAAGGCAATTAGTACCTCTTTCTTTTATCCTCCCTCCTTCAGTTCGGAAACCAAACGTACATGAAGAAATGAAGCATGGCATACTAGAAACACTGTCTGTACAAAGCATCACTAGTGAGTTGGGAAAATATGGCTATGACAACGGTACTGTGGATAGGGAAACTGAGGCACCGAGCTTGTTGCTAGTTGGCAGAGGTGATCCTCTGTGTCACTGGACCTCCCTGGAACTTTCTCTGTCACCCACAGAATGAGGAACTGAACCAAATCTCGTTCTCTCTGTAGTGGAGTAGATCATTTTGGCAGCTTCAGCCTGGTTTTGGTTCCTGCTCCAGCTGTTAATGGCACAGGCTTGGATCCGACAGCAAAGACACCCCGTAGGGGCTTTAGCTCTTACTGACTCTTGGACGAAGTGAGCTCCCGTGACATTCATGTCTACAGCCTTGTTCTGACCATCTCAGAGTTGACGGTGAACCTTCACGGTGCTGTTGGATATGTTCAGGCCATCAGTCACCTCTTAGCTTTTAATTCTGGAAAAGTGAATTTCATTGGGATATTGTTTTTCTAAGTAATCTATTTCAATAGCAAAATCTTAATAAAAGAGGTTCTGTGTCTGTAAAAGGAAGTTTCTTTCTTGTCTTGTGTCCCTGTGGAAAAAGAAAAAAGATACAGAACTAATTATTTATTTCTTCGGTTTTTTTTTTATTTTTTGGTTTAACAGTGATATCGGTTTAAGCATTAAAATGGCCAGATGTGTAAATGTAATCAAGAAACGGCAAATCAAAGCAGCTAGTTTCAGAAGAACCAGATTTTTGAACGTTCTTCAGTCTGCTGTGTGCAGCCCTGACCAGTGAGTTAGGACAGGATGGGATATTGTTGGGAACAAGTGCACTGGGAAGGCACTTTTTTTTTAACAGCTTAAATGGAAGATGGCCATTTCTGGCTTCTACATAATTGCTAAATACTTAAAAATTGGTCCCAAGCTGTTACAAAAGTTTAGTCGTCTGAAAGCCCCTAACACATAATCCCACAAATTGTTAATACTTCTGAAAAATCAGATTAGCTCAATTAAGTGCCCAAGTGAGACTTAGACTCCTTTAAAAATCTAATCAAAAGAGACAATAGCAACTGCACCTTTTTATTTAAGTTGAAGAAAACCAGCCAAGCTCATATTACCAAAAAAAAAAAAAAAAAACCCTACTGTCCACTTGGTCTGGCTGCAAGGCACATTTTCAATAAGTTTCTGCTCTAACAAGCTGTATCAGTTTCATCTCAGTAGATCTGATGGTTATTGAACAGTGTTCAATGTTCTGGAGGGTGCCAGGCACATAATTGTTTTTACAACACTGTAAAATGAATCAGACTGAAATTAGTGTCACTCAGCAGAATCACTTTCCTTCCCTTTAAATTACTCAATCTGAGGGTTAATCAGAAAGAAAATGAAGTTTTGACACTGCCCTTCAGCTAAGGGCAAGTACGGGTTCAGTTGTCTTCACTTCCTTTGGCTAGGAAGAAACCTTTTACAATATCTGCACTTGTACGTGTGCCACTTCCCTGCTGCTCATCCCGGGTGGGGGCAGGACAGTGCCGACTTTTCAGCGCTTCCCGCTTCAAAGTCAAATTGGCAGAAGAAGGAAGCTGACGCCGTTTTTTCATTTTAACTCCTGTGAAACGGGAGCTAGCAAAGAGGAGTTACGGGAAAGCTAGGGAAAAGGGTGTTTGTGTGGGGAAGGTCCTCACAGGAACAGGATGGCAGCTTCAACTATGAAGACGTCCTCACCCCTCCTTTGGTCCTGCTTGAGCTCAGGAGCTGAGGAGGGGCAAACAGCTCCTATAGCTCAGATATGCCATTGTCTACAAATATCAAATCCCATCTCATCGATTTCTCTGGTATAAATTGGCTCCTTGCTGAGATAAACCAAACCTCCTTTGTTCTGCCCACTTTGAATTGTGTATTTTGGAAGCAATTCCAGTAAATGTCTCTGCCTTGAAGGCTTTCAGGTCCCACTCTGTGTGACTATTGCTTTGTTCTGATCATTCTCTGTAGCAGGTTTATTATTTTTTCACTCCGTCATATTTTGTATGCACGCAGGTTTCAGTGGCATTTATTAGTAGTATGTTTTTAGAACAACGTCTGGCTGATGAGTTATATCAATAACAGCTGGGCAAAGTAAGATGATCATGAGCTATAATTATTATATACAGCAATACTGTCAACTAAAGGCTCTGAGAAATGATCTAGGCTAGAGGATATCTGTAGTTTCAATAGTGCATAATCCCTTTGCAACAATACAATTATGCAAAATGAGATTAAAGGGTTTATCTGCATGTGAAAATTGCATCAGTTTCCATTCATATTGCTTTTCAGCAGGTGTAGATAATATTCGTCCTCTGATAGCTTCATTTCAAGAGCTAGTAGCACAAGAAGCCTCAGCTTCCATTTTTCCTGCTTCCCCAAAAATGGTAGAGCGGGAGCGTTTTGGTCCTTTTGGGTTGAGTTCAGAGAGCCCCTTCTCAGACGACTGGTCTGCCAAGGCTAAGGTGCTGACGGTCAGTCCTCCTCCATCCTACAAATGACCATCAGTTAATTCAATTTTAATACAGTCCTATCATAACCGTAAGCTGTTGCAGCCCAGCACAAGCCGCATGGATAACCTGCTGCGGGATCAGGGCAGGGCTCTCAGGATATACCCACGTAACAAATGGAAATGGGAGCAGAGCAGCAGAAGACGTACCCACCATACCCACCCCGGCTTTAGTACAAGTAACAATAGGAGCAAAAACAGAATAACAGAGGCTTAACACAGGTGAGGAGCCAAAACATTTGCTCAGCAGTTTTCAGGGACCTGTAATTCCAGCGACCAGCCGGGGAAGGAAGGTGCAAGTCTCTGCTTGTGTGCGTGGAGACGCTGTGCTGCTCTCAAGGCACATCCCCTCTGTTGGGAACATCTGATTGGGATTTAATTAGTTCCAGTGCATATGGGATGGCTTCTTTCATTACAACATATATCTGAAGATTTATATTCTAGCGGAGACAGGGAGGGGTGTAGCTCGTGGAGTGCTCTGACTCCTTTCTGATGAAACTGTTCTAGATTTCCTTCCCCACAGTAAAGCCAGAAGAGGAATTTTGTCTGAAATCCCTGAGTCGTTATCACAGAATCACCGAGGTTGGCAGGGACCTCTGGAGATCATCTAGTCCAACCCCCCTGCCAGAGCAGGGTCACCCAGAGCAGGCTGCACAGGATGGCGTCCAGGCGGGTTTGGAATATCTCCGGAGTAGGAGACTCCACAGCCTCTGTGGGCAGCCTGTTCCAGCGCTCTGCCACCCTCAAAGGACAGAAGTTCCTCCTCATGTTTAGATGGAACTTCCTACATTCAAGTTGGTGCCTGTTACCTCTTGTCCTAACACTGGGCACCACTGAAAAAAGACTGGTGCCATCCTCCCGGCACCCTCCCTTTAAGTATTTGTAAGCATTGATGAGATAATTTTGCTTATACCAAAGTAGTGTAGGGATCAGGGACAGTCAATACAGATTTTTTAGAGTATCTGAGATAAAACCCCTCTACCTTCAGAAAGGATACACCAGCTGGTACGGCCTGAGGAAAACGTCTTCTCTACAAGGAGTAAAAAAGGATGAGCTCAAGAGAAGAGACAACTACAATAAGGCAGATGTGAGGAAACAATATTTACTTCTTAATCTCTTTTCTTAAGCAACAACCGACAGTGTTTCTGACACGTGTTCGGTAATGAAGGGAAAATATGAAGCCACTGATGATGCTGTCACACCCCCTGCTTTTACAGTTGGGGCCTGGGCGCAGAAATACGTGATTACATTAAGTCACACGGGTGGTGACATTGCTCACAACCGCCGAGGACCAGCAAGCAGCATTTATTGGTCCTGGCATTCATAAAACGATCCGGCACTCCCTGATGTCTTGTGGTACGTGACTAGTCAGCAGGAGAAGTTGTACATAATGACAGTGGAAAGGCAACATGAGTTGTGAACCATCTGTCAGGCGGGTGCTTTGGAAGCGCTCTGATGTGGTGTACACACTACGCAAGGAGGGAGAACCCGGATCTGCCTCTCCTTCTGGTGGATATAAAATGATGTGGGCACAGGTATGAAAAAGTCTAGATTATCCTGGCAATGGGAAGAGAATGACAAGCCAGATCCAGCCTCCTGCTGCGTGGGTGTGCAAGTGTACGCACACCGTCTACCTCTTTTGCTAAAAAGAAACTGGTCTGGACGATGTTGGAAGGACATTTGTCAAAGGGAATGGCTGAAAATGTTTTTTGAAGGACTTTCTAGGGTGGCGCTGAGTAAGTCTGGCATTGTGAAACTTTTTTTCCCCTGTATTGTACTTTGGAAATCAGAGTTTATTTCCCAACTGCGTTGATCAGCAGCAAGGACTGGACTTCACAGAGAAGGAAGAACATAGTCTGAGACCATCAAAATGCTCAAGACAGGTTCCCCAGGGAGGCTGTGAGATATCACTGCAGGGAGGGGTACGGCTGCCTATATCAAACCTACAGCTCCCATGGAAATGCTGGCGCTGGGTGTTTCACTATCTAGACTTTTAAGAATACCGTGCCAGCTAAAAAAATCAGAATTCTGAAAATGGGGAATTTTTGAGTGGAAATCATGATCTGCAGACAGCTCCAAACAGTGCATAAACACTTGGCACAAAGACACGGAGAACTGTCTCTGGGTAAGAGAAACGTGCCAGTCAGTGGGAACAAGGGAAAATAACTTAGGTGCAGACAGAAATAAATGGTAGAAAAAAAAGTCTAGTTTGCATATAGCTTTCCTAACAGCACGCACGTGTGTTTCATTTTTTATGATTGTGCTGTATTTATGATTGTTTCATTTTTTACATCCTGATTGTTTGATAATTTAAAAAAAAAAAATCATTATTCTTGCTGGAGGACAAGAAGCCGTAGATATCGCCTGGAAATTAAGAAGTGAAAAGGTGCAAATTGGGTGGGGGAAGGTTGCTGAAAGATGCGTTATTCCATCTCCATCAATGATTCATGGGGACACAAATGATTCAACAGGGAAAGTTTCACGTTTTTCCAACCAGACTCAAGGGTCTGTCGCTTGTTCACGCCCGGGATCTCAAGGACCCCCGGACCTCACGGGATAAATTTACCAGGAAGAAGAAAAAGAGAAGAAAATGAAAGGGAAAGAAAACACAATTTAGCCGTGGAGGTGGTCCCGGCTGAGTGGTTCACAAACAAACCTCTCCTTAAATTAATGGCTATACTGGCACATTTTTGGGCACCTTGAGGGCACCTCCAGTTTTGGCTCATTTTTAATAATCCAGATAATTAACGTAAAACAAAGCAGTTTCCTTCCCGGATGGGAACTCGATCCCTTTGTCAGCCCACGAGGGAGGAGAGGAGGTGGATATTAGCGGGCACCGGCGGCTCGGTCCCTGCTGCGGTCACCTTCCCCGCCTCCGAATACACCT
>VYXH01010492.1:0-10882 GCA_013397275.1 Burhinus bistriatus
CCTGAGCTGTGCTTCCCCTTCCAAAAGCCCGTGAACTGCAGCCCCAGCCTCCCCTCCCTCCCGCAGCAGCTCCCTCCTGGCAAAACCTTGCTGTTGGTGCCCAGCATGGCCACCCCTCACCCCTGCAGAGCAGAGATCCAAGACCTGCTGCTGGAGAAGTCGGTCATGACAGACTTTGCATCTGCTTCCATCCTTTGTCCTGACAGTGTCAGCTCTGTGTCACAGAGGTCACAGCCTCCAGAAGGGCATCTCCCCTCACATTTTAGGCCCATGGATTTCCCCATGCCCTCCCCAAGCCATGCCCCCGTCCCTGTCCCCATCCCTTCCTCCATGTCCAGGTATCTCGTTTCTGGGGGGCAAGGGAAGATTTTGTGGGAAAAGTCACTTGCATCTTTTGTAAGCAATCCCAGCAATTTTTCAGAGCTGTAGAACCTCTTATATTTGCCACCCTGACGTGAAATAGATCAGCATGACTGAGCTTGATCAGGGCTTCTTTTATCCACGCCACAGGGTGGTTGAAGGCTGAAGTCATGTTGTCCATCCCACTTGGCATGGACTCTTTGGGTGTTGCAGCAGATGGCTCTTCCTCCTTTGCTCTTCTTCTCTTCTTCTTCCGGAGAGGAAATACAACATTTGTGTCTGTTACCTTGCTGTGAGGGTGGATGGTTTTGCCAAATTGTAATTGGTGGCAAAGTTTTCTTTGTCTCATCAGGCATTTATGTATCAGGTTGCAGCTTACGCCTCATGACATTCAGGTATCTGTGAAATGTGAACCTCCGCTACTTTTACACTCCGAGAAGTGGAAAAGCTAGAAAATGAATGTGATTCCTTTCTCCCAATTTGAGATACCACCCTGGGTTTCCTTCCTTGCCGCTGGACAGAAGGAGATGTTTCAGGGAACGGTTCACGTGACCCAGTTTAGCTGGCTCCTTAAGGATGAGGAGAACAATCCTGAACAAGCCACGGTGGGATTCCTGCATGATTGAAGTGGATACATTTGGGAAGACGAATCCCACCTCAGCCACTAGTGTAGCGTATGAATGCAATGCAAGAGAGCTTCCTACCATACTTTTATAGACTTGAGTAGATGGTCCTGAGAGGGCAGGGATGGGGGCAGGGTAGACTGCTCCCATTTTTAGCGGGGCACTGAGCTGCAGAGCAGACTTCCTTTGTTCAATGAGCTGGCGAGAGGTGCGACACCCCACAGCCTGGCTTCACTTTCCAGTTTCCCGGTGCAGTGCCTCTAGCAGAAGACCAAGGTTGTTCTCTCTTATGGGACTGTCAGATCCCTAATCTTGCTTCTGTGTCCCTAATCCTGCTTCGGTGTCCCATTTCTGGCCATTTTATCGGGCAGCGCTGTTTGATCACATGCAAGAATTTTAAGTAATTCTTGCAACGCGCTGAATGCCATGCAGTTGTAGGCACGTGGGGAGATGTGGCTTTACAAAACGATCAGGATCTGATTAGCTTGCGATCATCTGCTCATCAGCAACCTCAGATGTACTTGTTATGCCTCTCCCCCAAGGGAGGACAGATCCTTCCTCTGAATATGTAAACACAGCTATTGGTGACTGACACCAGTTGTTTGCCCTCCTTGCTAGAGCTGGTTCTAAGGCCAGAGACCCAGAGGTGTCAGCAGGTTAACTGCTGGCAACATGGTCCTTGTCTGTGTAAGTGCTCTGCCCACCAGCAGCGCAGCTGCCCGTTCCCTCAAGCCAGCCCCTGAAATGGGCTATTTCTCGCACAGCTTGCCTCCAGGCGGACTGGAACGAATGCTTTCCCTGCAACGAAACTCACCCTCGAGCAAAAAAGCTGCCCTTGCCAACCCTAGCTCCACTCTTCTGAGAGCTGCCATCCAGGCAAAGGAGCAAGTGGTTGTTTTGTAAGTGTGATGGTTTGAAGAACTCACAACAATTTATTGTTGTTTAGACAATGATTCTATCACCTGATGCCCCCTCCCCACCCAGGAAGGGCAATCAGGAAAAACCAAGGAAATCCAAAGGGCTGAAATAGAAACAGCTTTAATACAACAAGGCTAAGTAATTAACATTAATAACGCTAAAGAACCAATACTGATCCCGATATCAATATAAGATATACTCTTATATTCTTGCAGAGCAGAGGGCTGTCCTGCTGACTCCCTGGTCTGAGCGTGCATGTTCCAGCGCTGGAAGGAGGAGCGGCAGGGCAGCCCAGGTGCCTCTGTGATGGGAAAGGCTGAGGCTTTTTACCCCGAAATGAGGTTTTCAAAGCCCTACTCACATTCCAGGAACTTTGCTTGCAGCCCATAGCGCCTCTGTATCTTCATTTTTAAAATGTGATGCTCTAGTTGCCTTTTCACAGCCTCATGCAGGAAGGGCAGGTGCTGCACAATGGGAACCACTATCACATGACACTTTTCTGGTCACAGGGGTGTTGAGGAGTGGAGGCTGGAACATTCTGTGGTGTCTCCTCCACGTTGACTGGCAGGCCCAGCTCCTGCTCCAGTCTGGATTCTGGGATTGGGCCCTCTAAGGTCTCCTGGCCTTTGTTGTGGTGGAGAGGCATCTCCATTTCCCTGGAGCGGACAACGGGCACCTCTGGAGGTGGAGTGGGAGCACCCAGCAGGATCTTGAGATCTTGCCAGTACTGCTGGACACTGCTGGCCTCAAGGCAGCCAGTTGCCTCTTGCCCACAGGGTGGGTGAGTTACCCGGCCAATGAGAAGTGCTGGGCACGACCCTGCCAGGGGCCCCCTGGGGCAGAAGCCACCCTTCCCCAACTCGAGAGATCAGTATCGTGGCTCTGTGCACATGGGCTACCTTTGACTGCTGGGCAGCACAGCAGCACCCCTCTTCTGGCCCTCTTGCCTCTTGGCTCTCTCCTCAAGTGGACATCTTTCTCCCACTGTCCCTTCTCTTCCTGCGCATGGGGCTGCACATCAGATGGAGCCCCATTCTGGGAGCCTTCACGGCCAGGTGGGCTGTGGTGCGGGGCTTTGCTGCACTTGGGGCAGAGTCTCCTGGTGCCAGCTCTGTGCTGGGTGCTTCCCTTGCTCTTCTGTGCTGCTCTCCCAGCTGGGTCTCGGTGAGCACATCTCAGTTTGGAGACGTGGCCCCATGTAGGGCCATTCAAAGCCTCTGGCCTCTCGCTAGAAAGGGCCAGATACCAGGTCCTGAGCTGTGCTTCCCCTTCCGAAAGCCCCTGAACCACCTGCGGGCCCTCTCGAGTGCAGGAAGGAGACAAGGGTGATGCAGTGATGACATGGGGTCTTTACGCTCCACTAGACAGTGCTCCCAGAGCTCAGCAAAAGCACAGCAGCACTGGGATGCAGCTGCTCCCCAAAGAGGGATCCCATCAGGTGGGAGCCAGCCCCGAGGAAGTGTTACTGAGGGCAGCTGACTGGCATCAATCTGTGCCCCAGCCACGCCATAGTGGTTGTGAGTCACCAGCTCCTCACAGTCCTGCCTTGCCTGGCCACGGTCCCCCCTGAACCGCACACCAGGAAAGGCCAACATCCCACCCGGCCTGGCCCAGCCCCAGCCCCGGCCCCATCGGCAGGGGGGTGCCTGATGCCAGTACCCGGGGCAGCCCCCGCCGCTCCCCGCCTGCCCTGCTCCTTGGCCGGGGCGGTGGGACGGGCCCTGGCTGCCAGGCCCTGCCCCTCCCTCCGGCTCCGCCAGCCCTCGCTGCTCTCTCCTCCCTGCCGGCCACCCGCGCACCCCCTCCCCTCCTCCTCAGCCCTTCCCTCTGCTCGGGCAACACGAGCACCGCAGGGTGACGCCGACTCCTCTCATTGGCTCGCAGCCCCCATGAACGCCCCTGATTGGCTGAGCTCTGTGGCCGTTGTGGAGCTTTCTAGAACCGGCTGGAACCGGCTGCGACTGGCGCAGGGCAGCCCCAGCCTGCCCTCACAGAGGCCTGCGCAGTAGCTGCCCCCTTGCCAAAACCTTGCTGTTGGTGCCCAGCGTGGCCACCCCTTGCCCCTGCACAGCAGAGATCCAAGACCTGCTGCTGGCGCAGTTGGTGGTGACAGGCTCTGCCCTCAGCGCCATCAACACCTCCACAGACTGGTGCTGGAAGCGCAACCCGTCTCTTGTGGGGAATAAGGCTGGCTGCAGGGACAAGGTGTCCCTGCTCCCAGCAAACCTTACCCCAGGACCCTGCAAGGCACCGAAAGGTGGAGGGTTGCAGCAGGTGGAACAGCTGTTCATTGCAAACTCCACCTCTTCTCCCTACAAGCCATCACATCCAAGAATACCTCCAGCCGTTTGAATGGTCCAATATCACCGTTTTCACGCTTCGTCCCTCCCAGGGGGCAGCTTCTTGGCAGAAACTGCAGGGTCGGTGCGTGGCTCCACACAGCCCCTCTCTTGGCCGATGCCAAAGCCTCGCTCCCTCCCAGGGGGCAGCACTGACCTGTGGCAGAAGCCCCCACGTTGCCACAGCAAGGCTCTCTCCAGCCATCGGTTGCAGCCCGGCTGCGAGGGCATCTCCCTAGGGCAGTAGCTGCGGGCCATCCCGAGAGGCTGTGCTCCAGCTTGCATGGCAGGTGGAGAAGGGCATTTTGGGAGCTGCTCTGTGGCTCACAGCACAGGGGACACCCAGGAAGCCAGGCAGCCAGTGCTGCCTCTGAAGCCTAGAGGCATAAGACAAGCCCCAGGTCCCCATCCTCAGGGACCTCGTTGAGGGTCATTGTGGTCCACTCCACAGAAAGTGCAAACAGAGCTGCTGCCCACCTTGGCTGTGCTTGCCTCTTGGAGGGGCAAGAAGAACAGGGGCTGGAGCTGCTGCTCCTCCCCAGGAAAGAAGAGACTCTCAGGAGAAAAAGAAAAAGAAAAAGATGTTTATTCACAGAGCTACTGTTCCGGGTAGGGTCTGGAGGGCATCTGCTGCTTGGTGGGTCCATATCCTGCTGGGCCGTGCTGTCCTCTGGACACCTGCAAAGTCACGTTCCGAAAGGTGGGCTGCTTTTTGTGCTCCCAACTAGCAGCATGGGGACAGGCTCCCCACGGGCAAGAGGTGCTGTTGACCCCAGGGCTGCTCCCACCCTGACTCTGCCTCTTGCTGGCCCCTGGCCTCAGTGGCACCATGTTCTGATGGCACCTGTCTCTCCCTGAGATCCCAACGAGTCCTTCCCCATCACCTCCCAAGGTGGTCACAGGCTTTCTCTTTCCCCCAGGAGCCCAGATCATTCCCCAGCCCCACAGCCAGCGACCAGCCCCACTCACCCAAAGAGCATGGTGCCTTCAGCCTGGCGCCTGGTGGGCAGTGAGGCTCTGCTTCCCTTCCCCTTTGTCCTCTTCCCTTGGGTCTCTTCCTCTCCCCTCCCCACCTCTCCCCTCTTCTCCTCTCCTCTCCTCGCTGCTGCCAAATTGGGCCTTCCCTGTGCCTAGGAGCTTGATGCGCAGGTATTCTAACAGCAAGTGAGGATGAGGTGAGCACACAGCAGCTGCTGCCTGGCAGAAGTGGTGTCTCTGCCCCAGGACTCCTGTGTCCAGCTTATCTCACGGGGGCACAAACCTGTCAGGAGCTCACTGTGGCAGAAGCCACTCATGGCGAAACAGAGGGATCCGTTTGGTGGACCCACATACATGGACCCGCTGTGATTGCTGGGCGGCAGCAGCCCACTTCTGGCCCTCTTGCCTCTTGGCCCTCTCCTTGGGTGAACACCTCTCTCCAACGATGCCTTTTCTTCCTGCACGCAGGGCTGTAGCATCAGATGGAGCCCCAGTCTGGGATCCTTCACGGCCAGGCAGGCTGTGGCATGGGACTTTGTTGCACTTGGGGCATAGTGTCTTGGAGCAAGGTCTGTTCTCTGCACTTCCCTTGCCCTTCTCTGCTCCAGTATGGTCACAGCTCTGCAAGTCATTGGGGAGCTCTGCTGCCAGGTCTGTCCTTTGGCACTCCACATTGTCTGGGAGCTGCTTAAGCCATGAAGCCAGCAGCTGCTTCTTCAGGTCCTCAGCAGCTTGGCTGTCCCTGTAGCAATCAGGGAAGGTTGTGAGGAGCTCTTCCAGATGGGGGATCTGAAGGCTGGTCCCCACAGAGTCTGTAGATGGTGTCAGAGCTGAGGGTCTCTCCTCACTGGAGGAGCATTGTGTCTGCGAGGAACTGCTTCTTGGAGGAGCTGCCATGTCTGATGGCAGCTGAGGTGTCCCCGCAGCCTCACTGGAGCTGCTCTGGCCTTGCAGGGAGTGGTCTGCTTCTCCCATGGGGACGCTCTTTTGCAGCAGCAGCTCTGGTGGCTCCATGTTCCCGTAAGAGATGCTGGGGCTGTCAGACATCTTCCCTGGTTGCCCCCAGGGTGCTCGCTCGCTCTGGGGCTGTGCCAACTGGGCCTGGCCAGAAGGGGAAGGACTGCGCACATCCCCTTGCATCCCAGGGTCCTGCTCCCTCCTATTGGTGCCCAGCAGTGTCTCCTTGCTGGTGGTGCTGCTGCTGGCTGTTTCCCCATACTCCCTTTTGCATAAGAGTGTCTCCGTATTGTCCTGAGGCACCTCCAGCTGCCTTTTCACAGCCTCATCCAGGAAGGGCAGGTCCTGCACAATGGGAACCACTATCATGTCATGTTCTGGTTGCTGAGGTGATGGAGGATCTGAGGCTGGGACATTCTGTGAGGTCTCATCCACACCAGCTGACTGGCCCACTTCCTGCAGCAGTTTCGTTTCTGAGATGAGGCCCTCCAAGGTCTTCTGGCCTTTGTGCAGTGTCATAGGTGTCTCTTTTTCCCTGGAATGCACGTCAGGCATCTCTGGAGGTGGAGTGGGAGCACCCAGCTGGATCCCAAGATCTTGCCAGTAGTGCTGCACACTGCTGGCCTCAAGGCATCTGTCCATTTCCTCCCTGCAGGGTGGGTGAGTTGCTGGGCCAGGCTGCTCCTCCAGGTCAGCCCTGGGATGCGCCAGGCCAGGCTGGATGCTGGAGGCATGAGCTATGTCTTCTCCACCCAGAAGACTGGGGAGAGATGCCTGTGAAGAGCAGCCAGCATCACTTGCTGTGATGGAAGTCCAGGAGTCATCACTTGAGAAAGACATATCTGTAGAGGATCTGGCTTTGCTTGCCATGATGGGCACGTGGCGGTCTTCTCTCAAAGAGGACCTGACTTCACAGGCTGTGATGGAAGTCCTGGAGTTGTCGCTGCTCTCAACCAGCTCCCAGTTGAACCTGTGAAGAGGAGAAAGAGGAGGGGAAGCCTCAGCCCAGTACTCCCAAGCACCCTGGGGCTCTCCCTCCTGCCCCGAAGGAGGTGGCAGGCTGCGTCATTGCTGTGGGGTCCCACTCTGTGAGCCCAAGGCCCTCTACCTGCGGGCTGGGCACAGTGTTCCCTTCTGCCCCAGGAAAAGGGGTGGGTACTGCCAGCTCTGATCCATGGAGGTCAATCCCTCTGTAAGGCATCACCCCTCACACTTTGGGCCCATGGATTTCCCTATGCCCTCCCCAAGCCATTGCCCCAAGCCATGCCCCCCGTCCCTGTCCACATCCCCTCTTCAGTGGCCTTACGTTTCCAGGAATCTTGTTATGTCTTCATGGGTCCTGTTGAGCTCATTGATTACTTCATGCACTTCATGTAGGCGCACGGAGCCGCTGCTGAGGGGCAGAGGGCAGCATTAGCGGGAGCTCTCTTGGTGGGGGGATACTGGAGGGGGCTGATACGCTCCAGGGGGGATGGATCCACTTACTAGGTCTTCAAGGACCGTAAAGGCTCCCAGGGGACAAAACCTGCAGGCAGAGGAAACAGAGTGAGCAGATGGGGCATCTCCGGACGGGGCAGTGGGCATGTGGGGGAAGGGGTTGTCTTTGCAGGGCGCCTGCCCTTGCCTACGACACCTCTGACATCCTCCTTGTTGCCTCTGCGTCGGTGTTTCTTTGGTCTCCCAACCTACACAGGAAGGAAAGCAGTGGGTGAGAAGGAAATGTTCCCCACCACCTCAGTGGCACCAGCAAAACCCCTGAGCCTGCCAGGGCCAGACCTGTGGCTGCCCCAAGCCTCCTGGCCCAGGCTGGCCAGGGCCCGGCTGGGAAATGGCCTCCCCTGCCAGGCTGGGTCCCCCCAGGGCTGCTCCTGGGACCCTGCTGACCCCCACCCTGCCAGCCAGGGTTTGACTCAGCACCAGCACTGACTCCTACCTTGGCCATGGTCACCATGACACAGTAGACAATCAGGGCCACCAGCACCCCCAGGAAAGCAGAGTAGGCGATGAAGCCCGCCAGGCTGGAGAACCAGGGCATGGCACCCATGCCTGTAACGTGCCAGAGAGAGCCAAGGAGAGCTTGAGAAGGAGCCGCAGGACCCAGCTAGCAGTCCGCTTGCTCTTCCTTCCCAGCTCCAGAGTCTCTTTGTTCACTCGGCAGCTCATAGGCAAAGTGCCACCCAGCCTTGCTCAGCCCCATATATATATATTCTGGCCCCGCCCCATATGTATGTACTCCGCCCGTGTTTGTGATGCAGGCATGACACGCGCTCGTCACCCCGTCAGCAGCTGTGGTGTCTCCAGCACTCAGCCATGGCAACGGTTGTGATGCAAGTGACCCTCCCCAAGCTGAGCTGAACTGAGGGAGGCGACAGTCACCCGAACATTGGACAACGGCCAGCCCAGCTGGGCCACGGCCAGCCCACCCCATCCGGAGGCCTGGCCCTGTGCAGGACCATACAAAGCCTCTGCCTTCTCACTAGGAAGGGCCAACTCCCAGGTCCTGGCCTGCGCTGCTCCTTCCAAGAACCCAGGAAGTGTTTGCTGGCCCTCTCCAGTCCCACCTGGCCTCAACCTGTCCCCATCCCCAGGGCGGTGCCTGATGTCTGTGCTAGGGTTTGTGGAGGATTTGAGGAGGCTGTGAGGGAGGGTGCCCGCCTGCCCTGCTGCCTGGCTGGGGTGGTGAGATGAGCCCTGGGTGTTGGGCCCTTCCTTTCCGCTCTGGGGAGCCCCTTCTGCTCCTTGTTCCTGATCTACAGGTAGCCACCAGCCCACATAATGCATTAACTTCACATTGTGTCCCAAAGTCATGCATCTACCCCAGCGTTTGCTGGAGAAACACTTTTTCATTAATTGAGGTACTTTTTTGGCAAAAGTTTGCCAAGTGTTTGATGTCATGCTACAGCTATAGAATTTGTGGGTAGTTAATTGATAATTCCCCCTTAGATGTCATTTTGATTATGCAGCTGTTTCACAGCCCCTCCTCAAAGGTATTCATAATGGCAGCATCACTTCCCCTGTGATTGTCACTTGGTGGCTGGACACTTCACCAAACGGTGTGCACAACCTGTATTGTTTCCCTGGGTGCTTGCATGTTGGTTACGGAAAGTTTGCTGCTTCTGTTCATTACCTGTTATCACCACATTGACTCATGCCTGTGTACTTTGCACACACTTCCATAAAACGAGGTACTTTGACTGGGAAGTACTTTTGTCATGGTGAAGATCGCGAGGAGGAAGCAGCTGAGCACCATGATCAGGAACCCCAGGAGATGTAAGTAGGAGACAGAGTGCATACAGGTGGGCAACAGTCTCATTCCTCAGGTATCAAACATCCCTGTAATATAGCAGAGCCTCAAACAGGTGAAGGATAACCTTATTTGTGGAGCTAAGGAAGTATTGTTGGTTCAGCTACTGCTTTCACAGCCTCCTCAAATCCTCCACAAACAGCTGTGATTCTTCGTCCCAGGAGTTAAAAGGAGACTGATAGGCTCAGTCCACATTCTCTGATCAGGAAATCCTGAGCAGGATTCCTGCGTCTCTGAGCAAGCGACTGTCATCCAAACTCTTGACAGCTGCCAGCACAGCTAAGATGACCTCAGTGGAGCCAGTGTACCACCAGCACACCCCAGTCCCAAGACATGGCATGGTGCAAGCCAATACAAAGCCTGTGGCCTGTCACTAGAAAGGGCAATTTCCTAGTTCCTGGCCTATGCCATAACCGAAGATGTTTTGTCGTAAATATTACTCAGTGGTCAGCACACTGAAGAGTGTGTGACAGCTCTTGCATGGGCTAACTCTCATGTCTCTGTCACAGTGCAAATCTCTTCATCCTTTTACAGGAAGTAAGCTCTCAGATCACTGAAGTGAGAGAAGAGACTAATCACAGCATAATTTGAAGTTGCAAAAGCCCTGTGGAGATCATCTAGTCAACCCTTCTTGCTCAAAGTTGGGTCAGCTAGAGGAGGTTGCCCAGGACCTTTTGCAGTCAGGTTTTGAATATATCCAAGGACAGAGACCCCACAACTTCTCTTGTCACTCTTCTAGTGTTCCCCCACTTTCACATTAAAAGTTATTTCAGATCTCCAGAAACTTTCAGTGTTTCAATTTGTGTCCCTGATCTTGTTTCCTGTCACTGGCACCACTGAGAAGTGTCTGGTTTTGTCTTCTTTACACCCATCAGATATTTTTGTACACTGGTGAGATCTCCCATGATTATTTGGAAGTCCAGTTTACATGCATATTTGGACTCTTAAACTGTAAAAATATTTGTGGCCAAGGACTCCAGTTTTGGGTGAGAACTCTGAAAGGCACACATCAAAATATTGTTCTTGAACAGGGTAACCATTTTGCAGTACACCAGCTTGCATTTGGAGCACTGGTACCATCAAATAAAAAGGGATTTTGACAGTTTCAACCTCAACTTCATGGTTCCTGAAATCAGATCAATTTTGATCTTCCTTAAGTTAGCAATTCTGATGATACTTTTAACCCTACCGGCTTTGTGTGATTGAATGTGCCAAAGCATTCTTGGAATGGTTCTCATCCTGGAGCTAAGTTTGATCTTTTGGGCACAAACATCACAAACTTACTTTCTCACTTCTTCCACATACAACACTTATGTTGGGCAAGAGCTAGTGTAACACTTAACAAGAATGCTTGGGCCTCAAGCCTTTTTTTGGTTTTGGTTTTTTTTTTTTTTTTTTTTTTC
>VYXH01010492.1:10916-112972 GCA_013397275.1 Burhinus bistriatus
TTTTTGCCTTGTCATTCCATATTTTTTCTTCTTTTTTGACCATGAATGGTTGCGTCTTGCCATTCAGTTCAGAAAAACACCACGTGTTTCTGACTTGCTACCCAGCTTTGGCATAGTCCAGCCTTCTACGGTGAATTTTACATTCTTGCACCTTGGGGTCTTTAGTGCAAATTAATTGTTTTTAGTAACCCTTTCTGTGACCTGATTTCATTCATGAAAATGTCTTTGTAGAAAAACCTCAGCAAACTGAAACCCAGCAAACTGTTATTTCAGGTCAATAACTTACAGCTTTTCCCTTTTTCTGTGCCACCTCTTAGCTCTCTTCCCCACCCATGGAAGTGAATGGTAGCTAGGCTCACAGCTCTTTTTCTGTCCTGAAGCAGTGCTTCTGCCATAGTCTTTGTTGGAGAAGCGCTTACATCATTATCTTCAGTCAGTTTTGACCTGAACCTTCCCCAGCTTTCTTGGTTGTGCTACTTTTGTGGCTTTTATAGGCAGTTTGTGAAATATTCCCTCTTAGGAGTGGTTTTGATGATACAGCACTTTCTCAGGCTGTCCTTGAAGACATTCTCAATAGCAGAATCACACTGGAATTGTCATTGAAGCTGCTGATACTCCAGAGAATGGTTTATAGAAAATGTATCATATTTGTTTACCAAAGTGTTGCTCCTTGTCCTCATTACATGTTAACATCACATAAATTACAGGTTGTTATAAGTCATTGTTAAACAGTGGTTAGAAGTCAGGCATATGGACTTTGTGTTCACTTCCACCAAGCAGTAGATACTTCTGACTTTCTTCAGAAATGTGTGGGTCTCTTGCTGAATGAAGATGTGGGGAGATTTTTGTGTAATATGTAAGCATAGAGAAGAGCTGGGAGACTCAGACTGGCTACGCCTGGCTGGAGAAGAAGAATGATGCAGAAGTACTGTGGGTGCCCATGGTGGAGGCTCCATGCCATGCCACACTGTGAGGATATAAGGGATTAAGTCCACAGTAGCCTGGGGAATCTCTGCAGTATGCTTCACTGTGCAACATGAGCATCTCCAGTGATCCTCCCATCACGGAAGACAAATAAAACTGTTCTCTGGGCAAGCACCAGCCTGTGGTCCTCCACCTGCTTCCAACATGTGCCTGTGAGGACAGAGCAGCAATGACCATTTCCTGGTGTTTCCTTTCCAAAGCAGGAAGAATGGAGTTATGAATAGGAACAGGTAGCATTTTTAGGCAATGAAGAGCTAAAGAACTTAGGCTGAGACAAGAGAAGGCTTCAGACAGGAAGCCATACAGATTAAACCAATTTCCTGATCCTTGCCAACTGGCAGTATTTTTCAGGTAAAGCAAATGACCAGATATACTCCTAATTTAATCTCTTTGAAGCAGTAACCTAATCTGAAATTTTTGTGATGCATTAGCAATTTCTTAAGCCACCCAACTGCACTCCATGAACAAGTATTTTATGAGATAGCTGAGAAGGAGCATAGAGATCCTCAAGGGACCACTAAATACTAAACATATATGCTGTGGCATTAATGCAAGCAGTTAATCCGAAGAGTTATTAATTAAATGTCCAAGTGATGTACTGGCTATTAGAAAGAACTCAGGCAGGATTTATGAATTTTAGGGCAAAAATAAAATTGGGAGGATAAAATGGAGAAAGACATACATTTTTCTTTCTTCTTGGCAAAAAAGCATTAAGTTGGATCTATAAACAAATGTGCATGAAAGCATCGGTTCTTCTAACAGATAAATCACTAAATGTGCTCTGCTCTGGCTCAGTATTGTAGGAAGAAAGGAGTAACTTCACAAACATATTTCAGAACCACAGGAAAGTAGAGATTTGACTTTAAACTAGCCTTCCAGGACAGATGTTGCACGATCCTTGTAGATGTAGGAAGAACATCTTCCCTCTCATATCATGGAGAAGGTGCCTGGATTGTGCTAGTGTTGTTCCCCTGACACAGAATCAGCTTGAAGGGCCTGCCAGCTGTCTAAACCACATTTAATCTTTAGAATAGCTGTGCAAATCTAGTGAGCGTGCCTTGCTGTAATTCAGGCCTGTCAACACTGCTCACAGATGACTGACCTTTTCAGCCTCTCTGTATAAGGAGTGAAGAATCATAACAAGGCACGCTGAAAACTGCTGAGTAACAGGGAACAAATCCGACATGATGGTGTCACTCTTCCTACAACACTTCAGTCTCCTTATGTGAATTCTGCACCATCAGGGTTTGAGGGGTGGCAAACCAGACTTGAGTGGAGCTGGGAAACAAGATTTCACAGATCTTTTCAGGGGAGATCCAGCAGGGCCAAAGTAATACAGAAACATGTTTACTTGTGCAGCAGTAGCCCGTCTCCACCTGTTACCTGTGCAACACAAGTATATTTTCCCTTGTTTTCCACAGTAAGTGACAGTTCTATTCACCTCCTGGCATAAGGTGAGATGCTGTCTCACTTCTGCATCTAATATGAATCAAAGGTAGAATCACTGTTGCCGAAGTATTCAACTAAGAAACATTGGGTGGGTTGGTGAGATAGCAAATATTAATGTGGACAGAGCTGCTGCACAAGTTTCTGAATTGTTTTGGTAGCGAGATCGGTGCTAATGCAAAGTAAAGGCTAGGTCCACAAATGAGGAGCAACTGCCTCCTGATGTATCTCTGGGAAGAAGTTAGGTACATCTGACAACATAATGGAATCTCCATCGGTAAATCCAAGCACCTCACAATCCCTTTTCTTTACCTAGTGATTACAAGGTGAGACTGGTACAGTGAAATTGGGAACAGATCTGCTCTTCATATTTTGAAAATGATGTTGAAAAGCTGGGGAAGGTGCAGAGGGATCATTCGAGGTAGAGAAATCATTCAAGAACTGTATGCAAAAAACTCACAGAGTACAAGATTTTAAAGAGTTAAATCACTGTTTTACAAAGAAAAAGATTGAGGTCAGTACTGTAAACCCAATGAAGGAAAAAATACTGCATATATGTAAGCCAAATGATCTAGCAGAAGACAGAACAAGAATCAAAAGCTGCATTGTTGATGCCAAAGAAATTCTAGTCACAGAGCACTTTTTTCTAAGAGACAGCGAAAAAACATTGATGCTGACTATCAGTATGCACAGTAGATGGCTGTTCTTGATTTCTGCAAGAAATCTTCTTTCTGGAAGATACACTTTGTCAAGCACAAGCTTGTAGTCCTTGTGTGAGAGTGGCTGAGTTAAGTGTAAAAGTCTGGGATATTCTAGAGGCCAAAATGATTGTTCAGATAGTTTTTTCTGGCATTCAATTTAGTGTATCATCAGAGATGAATCTATCTAACGTTATTTACGAGCTCTGTGTTAACAACATAGATGTGCAACAGTGTGTGGCAATGCAGAGCTTATACTTGGAAAGGTCAGATCCATTTTCAGTGCCTAATGACAAACTTCATTGTGTCAGCTTTAAGTTTTCACTCTATCTGAGGAGTTCTCCCTTTTTCCTTACTCTCTGTTGTACTTATTCCTACACAGGGAAGAAGATCTTTCAGCCTAACAGAAGGGAGGCTTCAAAGAACAGACTACTTGTGGGTACCATAGTCAGTATTTTTAGAAAGAAAGGCTGAGAAATATTTAGATATGAAGCTGAAACATGTAGGCAAGGGATAAATTTCCAGGCAAGTAAGAGTGGATGGGATTGTGCAAATAACGAAGCAGTTATGTACAGCTCTCAATTCTAGTTTGTATGTTCACAGAATCATTTGAATGCAGGTTGTAAGGAACCTCTGAAGGTCTCTAGTCCATCCTCAAGCTGAAGGCAGGACTATTGCCAACATCAGACAAAGCCATGGCTACTCTGATTTACACTTCATCTCTAAGGATGAAGACTCCACCATCCCTCGGTGTAGGACAGATGTATTGTTCCTGGACTGTGTTATTCTCCTGCTTAAGAAGTTTCCTAGGGCCCGATTTGATCCTCCCAAGGTGCAATTTCTCATCATTGCCATCTTGAAGGTCAGTATTCTCCAGGTTCCTTTTCTGACTTAGTCATAGGGGTTTTTTGAGTTAACTTATTGTTGCTTTCTTCACCAGTGGAGATCAGCATGCACCTTGTTCTTTGCAGTGTTACTGGAGATGTTATGTTACAACCTTCCAATATTAAATCATGCTTGACTTGAAATTCTAGCTGTTCTGCCCATGCCATGGGACAAAATTGCATCTGCTCATGTGTATGTTGATTGGAGGAATTGGGTCCCCCTCAGCATCCCAGCACACTCACTGAGGAGGACCCACAGACACAACAGGGAGTGAAAGTATGACTAGACTTGTGGTTGGTGGCATCCACTAAGCCACCAGGTGGGATGATCTTGTCAAATGTGACATGTGGATGTGCAAGCCACAATTTGTGCAGCAAATGTGTAGTACTGAGGGCAGATGGGACTTCTTTGTGCATATACTTAGGTCTTCTGCTCTGCAGTTCTGCCCCTGGAGGGTTTGAGAGTCCTGCCTCCTGTGAGCATGGTGAAAGTTAACCTGTTGTGTGGACATTGAGAAGGAAGAGAGGCAGGAGGAGACAAGACACAGCTCCAGTGTTTCCTTTGTCAAATTTGTCATGATTTTGCTGCATTGGCTGAGACCCTTACAGACCCTTGAGGCTATTCTTGGCTCCATGTCCAGTGATTGTGTCATAGTGGCATAGGACATGGGCTCCTTAACACCTTACTGGGATGACACAGCAAAGGTGCTCACCAAGTGTGCAGCTTGTTTTAGGCCAACCAGTGTGTATTGGCATGGTGTGAGGTTTGGAGTGGGGGTTCTTCACAGTTCTATTGCCATTTATATTTCTGCATAATCTGCAACTGGGGACCAAGTTACTGGGTCTCATTAAGGTAGCACAGTGTGGGAGAACAGCAAGGGAAAATGTGGGGGTGTATTTCTGAGATACCAGTGCTAGGTGGTTAGCTTCATTTTGATTTTTTTGTGCAGGGAAATAGAGGGTTTTTTTTGTTGTTCGAGGCTTCTACACTGGCACACGCTGAAAATTTTGGTTTGAAAAGGCAGAGATGGGAGCAGCATACCGAAGTTAAAATGACTTGTGCTGAAGACTAATAACTGAAATCACGGATAAATCTCATAGCCTGAGTGGCACTATGACTCAGGATTAGAATTGGAGAAAGAACATTTTCTTTGACAAAAGTTATTTTAGATTTTTGAAGATTTATTTTAGATTTTTTTTTATTTATTTCCTTTACCACAATGTATTGTTTAAGGTGAAAATTAGAGACATTGTTTTGTTGGACCATTTTTCTGGTGTGTGTGGAAGGGTGGGGGTAGCACGATTGAAAAACCCCATTTCCAGCTCTGCTTAGGAAAATTTGGCATGGAATTTTTTAGTGGGTAAGAGTTAACCTAATTTATGTAGTTAGGAAGATTAGACAGCTGGACAAATATTGGGAAAAGATAAACATGTTTGAAATTTTAAACATATTTGCCCTACTTACACTCATCTTTGCTTGTTGCCCACAAACATCTTGGTAAGGAATTTCCTAGCAGGAGTGTTTGGTGAAAGCAATCTCTAGCTCTGTGCTGCAGAACAGTCAAGGAAGCTGCATTTACAGTCAGGCATATTAGAAAACTTGATTCTGTTCATTAAGTCAGTGGCATTGATAGCAGCTAGTAGGTCTGAAATAGGAAATGCTGTACATTTTGTCAGTAGGAAAGGAACTAAGACATATTGTGTAGTGGGCTTGGGAAGAGAGCAAGGTGCTGGGCCACACATGGAGAGCGTGTGGTCTGTCACATGCAACAACTCAAATAAGAAATGAATTCATGAAGATTATAACCTCTTCATTGTAAGCAGGAAAAAGTAGAGAGCTCCTAATTATTCCCATCCAAATCAGAATGCAGATAGATGTGCACACATCCCACTTCGCTAAGCAATTTCCATGTGGTTAGGAATTTAAATTTAATTGAAAGTCTGTACATCTTAAAAAAAGCCTGGAAATCAGGCATCCACCAGACAGGCTTCACTAAAGAAGATCTGTAGCGGAGAAGCCTATTGCTCAGCTCTTACCACTCTGGGCACAGGCAAGTTTGTCCTTGGCTCACTCAGCAGTGTTGCTCGTTCAAGCCTGGTCTGGGATGGTTTGAGGGATGCATGCACACAGCAAACGTGGCCACCGCATGGAGGAAATGCTGGAAATTTGTTAATTCTGCTTCAGTGCCTGGTCTCCTTCTAGCACACAGGGCACAAGCACCTGTGTAAATCAAAAACAAATTGCACTAAGACTTCCTGCAGCCTCCAGAAAAACCTTAGCAAAACACTCTGCTCCCGTCAGCCTCCCAAACAAGTCTGCAGGCATAAACTGCGTCTTTGTGTGGTCTCTGCCATCAGGCATACCTGGCAACGCTCTGTGGCTGCTTCTTTGAGGAGAGACAGCCGATTTGCTAGGGAAGCTCCTTGATAAAAGCCTCGAGCAGACTAATTCTTATGGAGAGGGAAGTTGCAGGCAAAACAGGCTCGACTCAGGGAATTTTTACTTATTTCCAAACAGCACAATGACTGATTCGGGTATTGGGGGGTGGGGGTGGGGGTAGGGGAAAGGACACAAACAAACACCTTTTGTCCTCCTTCTCTGACTCACCTTAAAATCAAACAGTTATGATCCCTCCTTCCTAGCCTCAATTCCCTGACTTTCACCTCATGTTACAGTTAGCCTGACCCAATTTCTCTGGTGGCGTAAGAGCTTGGGGCCATGTGTGGAACTGTTTCTTGCTGCTTCTTTTTGCTTAGTGATTTTCTCTGCCACCGTTTGCTTCTTCAGGGTTTTCTCTACTGCGCTTCGCTTCTAACTTGTTTTCATGGAGTTGTTTCTTGGCATCCCCACTATGGTGTGGGTCACCTATGGCTGCAGTCCCACAGGGGTGTCCCTGCATTGGCATGCTTCTCCCATGGCTGCAGTCCCTTGGGGGTGTCCCTGTATTGGTGTGGGTTACCTATAGCCGCAGTCCCTCAGGGGCATTCCTGTAACGACATGGGTCCTCCACGGCTGCAGTCCCTCAGGGGCGTCCCCACATCAGCGTGAGTGCTCATGGCCACAGGCCTCAGGGTGCACTTACCCGCTTTGCCGTGGGGACCTCCCCCCAGGCATCCATCTCCAGCCTCCAGTAGCCCCCAGTTTCACTTCTCACTAGGTTGGGTTGTACTAGAGAAGAGCAAATTGTCTTTTGACAAATCTCTCTAGCCGTGAAGGTGCTCCTGGACTGCCCATGCAGGATCGGGGCTTGGTTTTGCTCTACCCCAAAGGGTGCTGTGCCCCTGGGCTGAGCATGTGTCTCCTGTGTGTCCCTCATTGTATTCCCTATATTGAGGTGTTTTTTTTCTTTTCATATAGCTTTTAGCAGTGATATATGGAATTTACAAAAAAACATAAATCAGGGTCTTGGGAGACGTCACAAGAGACTTTATTCACTTCAACAAATGACAAAAAGGAATGTATTTGATACAAATATCTGAATAATGTTTTAACAAAACTGTTTATGAAAGGCAAATGACTTTTATTACTGCAATAAACTGCTTAAGCAACTAGAATATATTCAGCTGGTAGTTGATTTGGGTATAGGTGAGATAACATGCAGGTTTTAAAATCAACACCTTATCAGACATTAGAGAAGATGGCATGCGCTGACAGCAGGCATTTCTACAGGACTGCAAGGTCATCTCAGATAGTGGTGCAGCAGGTGATCGTAACGCTGCTGCCTTTCCTGCTGAAATGGCCCCAAACTAATACCTGACTTGCAGTCATGTATAACACACACCTATAGCAGGGTGTACATACCCCCTCACAAGAGGCTGGAGAAATAGGATGATCTGGGGAACAAATGGTATATTTGCAACACTTTTTTAAGAGCTGACTTTCCACAATGGAGTCTCTGACATTTAGAATTTGTTTTGCTCCTGCCAGGGAGCTTGTGAGAGTAACAAGAAACTGCCAGGGGTTTTGCTGTGCTAAAATGCTTACTTGATTTTTGCATTAGTGTTAATCTTCTGTCTTCTCTCTGCCTGCTGTGCAAACATATGATATTTTCGACAACTTCCATGAAAAGGTGTAAAAGGAGACAATGAAATAAGAAATAAGTAATGTGCATCTTTTTCTGGAAGTCAGTGTTGCAAACAGTGTATGGAGTGAGCATGGTGACCCTGAAAATGGATTTAGTCCAGGTTTAGTGACTGTCCAACTGAACTGCAAGGGAGAAGCTGTGGGTAGTGGGAAGTGACAAGAAGCCCCAGAGCAGGCACGGCGTGAGTGGGTTCAGCGGTGGGTGCAGGCTAGCTTGCTCGAGGAGGAGTCCTCACAAGCTTGCTGCTCTCTTGGGTGGGTGTCTGTCCAGGCACTACCTGAGCTGAAGCATTTCACTCATAGCCTGAGCGCTTGACTGGCCTGGAGGTACTCATTTAATACCTCTCACAGACACTGCTGGCTTCTTTCAAAGGTACTGAGTGCTCACAAGCTCCCATAAGACCAGGCTATAAATTTGAATCCTCAGGCCACATTTATTATTAAATCTCTAACATCCTGAGTAGAAAATGGTCCTTTTGTGCTGAACCTCTGCTGTATCCTACTGATAATGCTCAAAATATGGAATCATAGAATCATAGAATCATAGAATAGTTTGGGTTGGAAGGGACCTTTAAAGGTCATCGAGTCCAACACCTCTGCAATGAGCAGGGACATCTTCAACTAGATCAGGTTGCTCAGAGCCCCATCCAACCTGACCTTGAATGTTCCCAGGGATGGCGCATCTACCACCTCTCCGGGCAACCTGGGCCAGTGTTTCACCGCCCTCATGGTAAAAAAAATTCTTCCTTATATCTAGTCTGAATCTACCCTCTTTTAGTTTAAAAATGTTACCCCTTGTCCTGCTAAAGAGTTTGTCCCCATCTTTCGTATAAGCCTTCTTTAGGTACTGTAAGGCTGCTATGAGGTCTCTGCACAGACTTCTCCAGGCTGAACATCCCCAACTCTCTCAGCTTGTCCTCATAGGAGAGGTGCTCCAGCCCTCTGATCATTTTTGTGGCCCTCCTCGGGACCTGCTCCAACAGGTCCATGTCTTTCCTGTGCCGAGGGCTCCAGAGCTCCAGAGCTGGATGCAGTATGAGACACTTACTTAAAATAGCTAAGGCTGGGTTGTGTTGCTACCCTCAGTGACAGCATTTTTGCTTCAAAATAGGTTTTTTTTTGCTGTAATATTGGTGACACTCCAGCAGCCAGATAACGAAATAAGCATCATCCAAAGTGCTGGTCGTGTTTCTGGAGTATATGGTCCATGTATAGCTTAGAGGTAATGTGTGTTTGAGGTCTGTATTTCCTTTGAAAGACTCTGTGGAGGTCTGCAGATGTTGTGCACGTCTATGAAACTGGTGGGCAGGTACCTCACCTAGAACTAGTACTAATAAAGCCAGGGTTAGTACTGCTAATAAGTATGCCATGTGTGTCCTGAACACAAATTCACTGTTAGCTATCTTAAAAATAAGAGACATTTGCCTGCACCACAAAACTAGTTGAGCTATGGGGTTTATTTACCTTGTTTGAATGTTTCTACCCCTTAAATATAAAACACTGGCTCATGGAAACCTGGTAAGAGATGTGAGGAGCTGTTGCGATGAGATACTATTAAGTGAGAGTAAAAGAGTTGAAGAGGGCGAAAAAAGCAGTAGAACTGAACTTGTTTGGTCAGAGCATAGCACTGTCTCAAGTCCATTTGTTGTTTATCTGTAATGCTTGTTCCCTGTCTCTGACCGTGCAGGAGTTGCTCTGCTGTTGGGACAAATCTCACTGTGTTTCTGAGCCCTAGACTTCTCTCCCCAGGAACATGGAGCTTTATCCTCTCAGGCCTGGTATAAGTTCCAGTGTGGTTAGAGTTACATGCAATGCCAAATGTTAAATTAGCAGAGAAACAGGAAGCTAAGCAAGGAACTGACTGCCAGCTTTGGAACTTAAGGAGCATAAAATGTTGAAAGGCAGAACCAACTGGAGAACACTGAAACCTCCTAGAGTGATGAGCCAGACTGCTCTTCAGTTGTGCTTCCTTCTCCATTGTGAAGGCAGCTGCTCCAAGGATGCCCTAGAATATCTCTAGAGACCTATTTGAGAGGCATTTTCTGCAGAAAACTTCATCACTGAAGGAAGTCTTAGCAATACTATGCTAAGACCCAACCAGGTGATTTGAAAACCTCCTTGCATTGAATCAGATCTCTAGACCATCCTCTGCAGTAGTCTAAACTCAGTACTGTATGCTGTGCCCTATGAATCAAGCAGCTGGACATCCACAATTTTCATAGAGTAATAATTGCAGAGGCTAATAAATCTCATCATTCAAAATGACTTTGGAAAAGTCCTGTCTTCTCTCTCCTAGACTGTTTTTTCCTATCTGCTCTGACCAGCATAAACAAACCCATTCTCTATTTTGTATTTACGCAGTCTGTTGCTTGGAGATACTTATCTTGGTCCCTTCTCCACGCAGGCTGCCGCTCAGCCGTGACATCGTCATGACTAGGAAGACTTGTGGTGGACTTCTGAGGAAGCTGCTGCAAAGTACATGAAAGGAGGCTAAAGTCAGCTCTTAAGATTAAGATCAATGGTTTCTCAAGATTTCAAAACATAGTTATTAAAAGAGTACGCACATTGCTCGTCTAGGCTGGTTTCCGGGAATGGGGTGCGATGCTTTTTCCCTTATCTGCCTGGATTTTCCTGCATAGACAGTGTGTCTGTCTTCAGTCAGAAGAAAGTGGCAGGTTATTTAACATGCATCTAAAAAGTGCAACAGTCATCTGTGATTCAAACGGGATAGTAGGCCATAATACTCAGGGTTACAGAGAGGTCAAAAGGATAGCTGTTGTTCAAAAAGGGAAGGTTTAATGCAATTTTTAACTATTACATTCACTGAAAGACGATGATTGCGCTAGTGTACAGGACAAATGATTAAAGACCTCCTGAACGGTTAGTCTGTTATAAAGAGGTTGAACTTTATTTGACCTTTCCACCAGGAGCCAAAATCAGTCAGATTTGCTGACTACGTGCTACTTTTTGCAGCTCTCATTGAGAAAAAGCGGAATTAAGGATGATCTCAATGTGGGTAGCACGCAGAATTTGGTACTCTTGACTGCTTCAAAGCAGAATTTTATATTTCCCCTTGGAAAATCAGATTGATATTTCCAAAATAAAAGAAGAAAAAGAAAGGATCTTCATGCTACATAGAGTATTCAAAATAAAATCTCAGGCATATGTTTAAAGCAAACTAACCTTCAGAAACCGCTAGGGTTGATATTTGCTAGAATATCTGCCACTGAAATGTG
Source organism: Burhinus bistriatus (assembly GCA_013397275.1). NCBI lineage: Eukaryota > Metazoa > Chordata > Aves > Charadriiformes > Burhinidae > Burhinus > Burhinus bistriatus. The sequence goes on from VYXH01010492.1 coordinate 22,249, forward strand.
TATCAGTTCTTTCAAGTACCTCCAGTTCAGTGCATTTTTATGTAGCTGTATCCTTATTAGTGGTATTCTCTTCACAGTCAACGGAAACCTGCAAGCACACACTCAAACACACACATGCAAATGTGTAACTTCTTCCAGCAAAAACTGGGGATGTGGTAAAACATATGAGGCAGGATTAATCTGGCTGAAAGGAAATACCACCAGTATGGATGTTCATATCAGAACTAATCACCCTGGTCTCCCTTTAGAGTCAGTGGAGGAAAACAGGCATTGCTGGAGTGTGATTCATCTCCTGCTAAAGTAGATGTCTGAATGGGTCAGACACCTATTTCTGTCATTATTTTCAATGGCTGCCTTTGGTGCCTAGCTCAGAAAGAGAGATCTACGTAATAGACACGTAAGGATGGGTGAGTTGAGCTTGAGTCAGTAGTGTGCCCTTACAGTGAAGGCAGCTCGCTGCATCCTGGGCTCTGTTAGACAGAGCTCAGCAGCAGGTCCAGGGAGGTGGTTATTGACCCAGCTTTGAGCAGGCGGTTGGACTAGATGACTTCCCCAAGTTCTTTTCAACCTGAATTAACCTGTGAACCTGTTCTTCTCTGTTTAGCACTTGTGGCACTGCATCTGGAGTACTGTGTCTTGTTTTGGGCTTCCCATTCCACAAAGGCTTTGATGCACAAGAGCGAGTCCAGCAAAGGCCACGAAGGTAGTCCGGAGGCTGGAGCACAGGGCTGGACCACAGGGCTGGAGCATATGTTGGATGGCTCAAAGAGGCTGAAAGAAGTGGGTTTGTTCAGACTTAAGAAGAAAAAGATAATGGGGGGTCCTGCAACTTTCTTCAACTACCTGTGGGAGAATATAGAGAAGGCATAGTCAAACTGGTCTTAGAGGTGCCCAGTGAAAAGATGAGAGGCAACAGACAAAAGCTGGAATATGAGAAATTCTGATTATCTATGAGGGACAACTTTTCACCCTGAGGGTGATCAAATACTGGCACAGGTTGCCCAGAGAGCTTGGAGCCACTCAAACCTCAACTGGACAAAGCACCAAATGATGTGGTTTAGGTTTGCCTTGCTTGGAGCAGGCAGCTGGATGAGATGACCTGCAGATATCCCTTCCAATCTGTGTTATTCTATGAATCATACTATAAAGATATATTTTTGGGATAAAGCTGGTCCTTGGTATACTCTAGGTTGTTGCTTTCTCCTCCCAACTTTTATTCTTTTATCTTTCTTGAGCTTATACCCTTCTGTTTCCTGTAATCTAGTATCAGATGATAGTATGCCATGTTTCTGTCTTTTTTTGTCTGTTTTTGAAGGATGTATTCTCAAAGCTGCTTCCATGTCTAAACACACCTTCTTTAAACATGTCTACTTTGCATATCCAGCGGAGCTGCCCCAAGGTCCCTGTATATTCAAGCTAAGGCATCATAGGTGCAGATCATACAGCTGATTTTCAGGTTTTTAGATGACAGTGTTAGTCTCCCCATATTCAAACAGCCCTCCAAAAAAGATGTCTAACCCAGATCATTCCAGTGATTTGGTTACAGTGCAGCCTCAGTCATGTTGGCATAACCAAGGAGCCTGTGATGTATGGAGTGAGTGTAAGGGAAATGGGGAAGCAAGTGCTATTTTACCACTAATGCCAACGTCTCATGGTATTCAAATCTCTGTTCTGATCTCCTGGTTTGGAAACAATGATTCATTTACTCTTGATACTTCTGTCTAGAATGAAGCCTCCAAAAGGAAGCAGTTGGACGCCAAGTCCCAGCCAGCTTGACTATATCTGAGGTCTGAAGTGACAAAACCACCATACTGCTGCATTCACAGGGCCTTCCCACCTCATGCTATTAGCCAAGCAGGTCCCTGTTTTATGTTTGCTATCTAAACATGCCTGCTTGTAATGGCAACAAGTCAACACTCAAAGTATTTTAAAGCTGCTATGGAAATGCCCCCCTTTCTCATTTATGTGCTGTCACACATTTAGAAAAGGCAGAATATAGTAATAAACTCACAAGCCCCATTGCTTGCCCCAGCTGAATGTAACTGGGAGGTCCAGAGGCTTACGGGCAGACTGATTTTGGAGACAAAGACAGTCTAAACAGAGTTCTATACTGTGGGATAAGGCAACGGTTCAAGTTCCAGTTTTATCACTTGTTTTTATTATCAGTCCCATGTGTTTAGTGTTTTGCTTAATGTCCAAATTTCTGTACACAAGCAATGAGTTGGGAGCCTTAGTTTAGTTGTTCTAAGAAAAAAAAACCTGTCCTTTTCCAGATATTGTAAAAGAATAACTTAAAGGTGATCAGAGAGCTTAATTCCCACTAACTTCTCTTTGCTTTAATACAAGACTTACTCTCTCTCTTTCTCAGCTTAATATTTTTGTCCTAACTTTTGAAATCTTTATACATCTTCTTGGTAAACAGCATGAGCAAACTTAGAAGCCTCAAAGAACATATGGCAAAACCCAAATAACTAAAAGGTATCTTAAAAGATAATTAGAATTTCAATGTTTTATTTAGATTATGATTTTTATATTAGTGAGGATACATTGTATTTGAGAGGACTGACTCGTGTGCTGGTTGTTTAGAGTTAATGACCAAATTCTGAAGCAGCTGAGCTCTGAGTAAATTGTGTGTTAGTGGCACTTTCATTGGTGAATTTCACATTACCAGTGTTTTGCAATCTTCATTTCAGAATGAAGACAGGAAAAACAAAACAAGTCCTGGAGCATCTGAAACAAGAACAAACAAATGATCCTCTGCAAAAGTGTTATTTCCCTGTCCTCCCAGGAAGGCTGAGTTACTCATACTTAGCAGAACACGGCACAAAGTGAAGCAATAAAGACATTAAACTGTTGTAGGGTGTCTTGCTTTGTTTATGACAAGTGAAGAACGTGATGAGACCTGCAGCCACCCTTCTTTTCTTTTATCCTACAGGCACTTCCTGGAGCAGCGAGCCTGCCTGTTTTACGGACAGTTTCCGCGCTTCAGAAGGCAGCACAGGGGTGCAGGGAAAACAGAGAGTCAAAACCATGAACAAGAAGCATGTGAGCATGGGGACTGTGGCAAGGTAAAGAGGCAAAACCTGCAGCTAACCTCTGTATTGAACAACAGAGGGGCTGTGAGGTCAGGGCAGGAGAATCTGTGTTTGCATGTGCTGCCATCCAAAACCTCCCTGGCAGGGCTCAGCAGGAGGAAGGTCGTTATCTGCTGTCACTAGAACATTTCCTGACGATACTTAATCTATGTTAGTCACCACCATAACCTTCTCTCTTGCTGCTCAGTCCTTCAGCCTGCTGGCAATAGCACCTGGCACCATGCGAGAGATGGGCTGCGTCTGGGCACACTGTGCTTTGACCTGGAGTCAGCTACCTTTAGCCGTGTTATTGCAATTTATAACTCAGAGCTTCCTCTTCTCATTGATTGTGCTCAGCTCTGTGGAGAAACTGCACCGAATGTCCCCCTTTCTGTGAGAAGAGGAGGCCCGTAAGGGGTTGTTCAAACAAGGGCTTTGTCGCTTGCTGCAAGCTGAGCCATTCTTGCAGCGTTTCTGCCAAAGGCTGGAGCAGCCACAGCTTTGGTGGGTAGCACCTTCATGGCAATAACAGTGAAACAGCCAAACCGCCAAACCCTTAATACTCTCTTGGAAAATTGCCTTTGGTGTGTAGTAGAAAAAGGTTTTTAAAGAGGTGGGTATAACAGAAGGGATTAAAGACAGAGTACATGCACTTCACCCACTTCGTGCCATGATCCTCTGTGTTCAAGTTCCAGCCTGGATTGCAGTTGCTGACAACTGCTGAGGTTGGGGGTTCTCATAAAAATTTCAGGCTGGCACTGAGTGGTACAAATAGTTGGATAAAATTTTGCATACAGGTCCTGGTTATGTAAATTACAGAAATGTAATCAGTTGTTGTTGAGCCTCTGCTTCTAGGAAGGAAGAGAAATAAATAACAGACTTTCTGGAATAGTCAGAATAGTGGGTCAAATTTGATCTGATGTGATGCTATTGTCTAGCTGGGATAGGACTCGAGTCTCCTGTTTTAGAGGTTCCAAGGTTTAATGAGGTGTTGTCTTAGTCACTGTAGGAAGGGTGCAGTGAGAGTTAAGAGCTGGAGCACTTGATATGTAGCCAAAAAAGAAGACTAGGCAATAGTTCTTCGGAGCAAACGAGTATGGTCTTTTATTACGGCTTCCACCGCTCACTTGCTCTGTGACTGGACAAAAAAGTCTGCAAGGCAGAAACCATTTGCCAGCATGTTACTAACTCTGAAGCTCACCTGTATTACTCAACACATCCACATCAAATCTTATCTTCAGAGCTAGGGCAGACATCAAGGATATAATCAGAAGGACCTTATCCCCTGCCTATCACAAGCTTTAAGCAGAGGCTAAGCTCTCCGCTATGCGTGCCCAGACGTAGAGCTGGCATCTAACCACATGGTTGTTTTCGTCTTGGAGGAAGGGAATTATACATGGGATAATGTATATGGCATAACTGACTGCTGTTGCCAACGATCTTGCAAGAGTCTACCATGTGATTAAAGCAAGAAAAGTCTTGCTGTCTCCATGTCCTCCTAATAATACAAAGGATATTCACTTGACTAGCAAACTGCCCAATAAATTAAGAAAATCTTCTCTCTACTAAAAACAAGACAGTGAGGTGTCATGATGATTCCTTTCACTGAGAGAGAAACACATCTGAGCCTGTAGAAAGAAGCCCGCTGCAGCTGTCCTGTTGGACTTGAGTCTGGTCTACAGTGCTTCTGGCGAGGCACTGGTTTGTCAGGCTGCCCAGGTCACTGCTCACATAAAAAGCTGGTTTTGTCTCCCATGCTACCAAAGATCAGAAATTTATGAGAGTTATTGCAATCCAGGTCTAAAACCTGGTACTGGATTCCAGAGACCTTGATGGCAACAATCCAGTTTCTCACTTTCTAGCACAAACTAAAAAAAATGAAAACCATAGCAGCAGCAGCAAAACTCCACATCCCTGGAGCGGATTGTGTTGGTATAAACTGACATAGGATCTGGCTTACATGGATACTGCTGAAAGGAAAGAGGGCTCCCTATCCATCCTTCAGGATTTGTCCCTCTTTCCTTCTTTCAGCCCGATTTCTCAAGCAGTGTTTCACTCTGAAGACCTAAGTCACTGCCTCAGCTAAGCTCTGTCTGCAGCCTCCAGGGCTAGGTTTGTGGACATTTGAGTGTGATTACTTTAGAAAATTGGATGCATTTTTCTGAGCTGTTTTTAGTCAGAGACCAAATAGCTATTTATTACTTTGGAAAGATCTTGTACATTCTCCAGCTCTCAGGAAAAACTTTATTAGTTTTTGGTTGCCACATACTAAGAAAAAAAAAAAAGAGTTCTTTCCCTCAGCAAACTGTGAACACTTAAATGGAATAGCTCTGGATTTTGCAAGGGGAATGCTTGCTGGAGGAAAAGAACAGTCCTCTGGTTTCACTTAGCAAGCTATGAGCTTTGTGCAATATTGTGACCTCTGTTGAAAAGAGGGTTGATTAATTATACTATATATTCTGGAGCAGTCTTTTTGGATTTAAAGCTTACTCACGTATGTACATACAGTGCTTGGAGAGCACCAGGTGATAATGCATCACTAACTGAAGAAATACAGCTCCTAGGAAAAAAAGGCTGTCCCTGAGCATTACAAATTCTACTGCCACCTGAAAGCAGACTGTCTGTCCTACTCACTAAATTCCTGGGTAAGAGCCATAGCTTTTCTGCTTGATCAGGATCCTTTTCCCATAGGATTTGAAGGAGCGGGAAAAGTTCAACAGCACTTGGTGGCTCTACTTCTTCTTCATCTGGGCAAATGGTTCCTTTGCTTCTCCCTTTGTCCCTTCAATAACCAGCCTGAGGGAAGGATTCACCCTAATTCTGTACCCCTCCCATTCTTTGTGACAGCACAAGGGAAGGGTACAGGGTGGATGGGAGAGGTGCAGACCCTCCCAAGCTGCTTCTCTTATTGATGAAAGGACGTTGGTGTACAGAAATGATTCAGGACTGAAGTAAAATTAATTGCTAGGCAAAGATCAGGCAAACTTTGGGGTGAGGAAGGCCTTTTTCTACTGCAGCCACTGACTGGTTGGTTTGGGCAAGGTTGAGATGGCCTTCAAGTCAGTGCCCAGAGCTTCTTATTGCCTAGTTCCAGGCCATGAAAGATATCTAGGCCATAGGAAGCAGCACACACAGGTGCTTTGGAGTTTGGACTGGTTGAACATGGCCCCTAGCTGAAATGGGATGCATCCCTTGCTCTGTGTGATATTCATTCTTGATGTTGATAGTGACACCATAAGGAACAAAATTAGTGGAATATCTTGATATTAATCTCGCTCTCTTTTTTAAAAAAATTTTTTAAAATTTTGTTTTTATATGAATATGAACTCTTCAGAATTGTGCCCTCCTTTGCATTTACATGCCTTCTACCAAGTAACTAGCGATAGGACAAGAGGAAATGGGTTCAAGTTGTGCTAGGGGAGGTTTAGGTTGGACATTAGGAAAAAATTTTTCAATGAAAGAGTTATCAAGCATTGGAACAGGCTGCCCAGGGAGGTGGTTGAGTCACCATCCCTAGAGTTGTTTAAAAGTCGTGTAGATGTGGTGCTAGGAGACATGGTTTAGTGGCAGACCTGGTAGAGTAGGGTCAATGGTTGGACTGGATGATCTTAAAAGTCTTTTCCAACCTAAATGATTCTATGATTCTATGATTCTGTGATCAGTTACACCTAGACCTTATAATGCTAATGATGTAGCACTGATGATGGTGCGTAGAGCTGGGTAGAAAAAACATAAAGCAGCTGCTATCTTTTAGAAGGGGAAATATTAATGCTTAGAAATCTTGGGAGACAACCAAGACCTCTGTAAAGTCAAGGAATATGAGCAAAATACAGAAACTTTCTGCTGACATGAAAGAGAAAAAGGCATTTTGGATGATGGACAATTCTGTAGGACTAACATTCATCAAAAACATTTTTCTCATTGATTTGCACCAGGAGTCATGATGTGAAACTTTCATTTTTCAAAACAATTAAGGCAGTAGGAATCTAGGTGAATCAATGGGGTTGAAATTCTCTTTTTTCTCAAATCAAAACAAAAATTTCTTTGAGATCAAATGGGGCTAGGATTTCTGCCTGGGGATATAGTTTATGCTGTCAACAACCAACAACCAAGCAAACCATAAGAAAACATAAACAGCTAGGCTGTTATCTAGGCTTTCCGTAGGTAACAAGGTATCTGATCTCATCACTTCATGCTATTATTTGCACTTTTGGTATTGAAAAACAATAAAATATAGCCAGATGGGGCTGTTAGTTTAGAAGAAATACAGCAAGGATTCTGTAAATATGCTTTGGATTTGCCTTGACTGAATTACAGCCACTTGTATTTCCTCTGTAAGAATATTTGTCAGAATGAGTTAACTGTGCAATTGTTTAATGACTTCTAAGCAATGATTACAAATCATGCACATAAAGTGATTTTTTGAGCTCATAATCATGAAACTGGTACATGAAATATGAACCTGAGAATGACTATTACCCAGTCAGAGATCACAAATGTGCTGTTTGATGTGTGTCCCCAATCTAAGATTGTGTTTATCGAATACAAAAAAACACCTCTAAAAGAGCTACATGAAAAAGCTATTTGTGGAGAAAATATACAAAATAATAATAATTTAAAAAATACTTTTTAAGAGCCACAAGCAATTTTTCTTCTGACCCCAAATTCCCAGAAGTTCTTTGCCAAATCCACATCTTGCTCACTATTACACTTGTATGGAAAGTTGAACTATGATTTCCCTTATTCTGATGCAAAGTCACAGTGCTTCTTAGTTTCTGAAACCAAATAATCTTAGATCTCTGCATGAACTGTTGATTTCCGTGATTTAGTGTTTGCTTTAGACTGAACACTGATGCTATCAGTAAACTGTTGCAGCAGAGTTTATCTCTTTTTGCAGTGCCTATGCATTCATCAGGCAGCTGTCAGTACGCACAAAGGGAATTCACAGACCTACAGATAAACACAGGATCACAGAAAATAAAAGAACATATCCATGCCGGTGCACACTCTTCCCTGCACTGCAGTGTGGCCCTGCAGGTAACTACATCCCTGTTTGATAAAGCACCCACATGTTTATATATCATGGATTTCAGTGGAATTTAACAGAGCAGTTAAGTTCAGCTGCTGAATAAGGAGTATTTAAATGATTGAATCTATACTACGAATTGCTTGGTAGGTCACCTTTTAGTGCTAATGGACAAATATGAGATAGTATTTTTATTTTAATGTTTTCTGTTTCAGAAGTTACGGTAAGATATGCATGGAAATGCACCTCTCCAACAAATTTAACTTACTTTCTTAAAATGATTGAACCCCTAAAAATAGAAAAGGAAATTCTCAATATATTTCTAGACCAAAGATACAGAATAAAACTACAGACTTAGAGTGGGTGGTTCCATCTTCCTAAAGTATTTAAAGATACGAAAGAGAATTTTGACTTGGAAACATTTACATTAACAGTTACCAATTTCCAAAACCCGCACACTTATGGTGGACTTGCACAGACTCCTAGAGCCCTGATTCCACCTTGGAACAGAGACAGAGAGGAGCAGATAGTTTGATCAACATCACATAGACCACCCATAGCTCAGCCTAGATGTGAAACCACATTTCCTTCTGGGGCAGTAAATGGCCAATCCATCTTACCAGCGCAGAGTCTTTGTACTGCGCCATCAGCCCCAGCAGAAGGAAAATAGAAGCTGCTGAGATGTTTTATGAGTCTGAGGGCTACCCCTAGTTGATACCTGCCTTTTCCATGCAGTGACCATAACCAGAATGGCTTGGCAGCAGAAGCCCTCTCTGCTGAACGATAGAGAACAGCACAAACAAATCTGCCATTTTCAGACACATTATCTGCAAGGGACTTGCCTGTTCAGGAGGTAATTTCTCAGCAGCAGGCTGTTGACCATAGTGTGGTCCTGTGGGTAAGGCAGAAGGCTGGGTAGCAAGAGACTTGCTCTTGCTGGATGCAGGAGGAGGGTCAAAAGAAAAACAAGCAAGGTGAGAGTGGGGATGACAAATTTTCCCACTGCTAAACCCTGCCTGCCTGCAAGTAGCTGGTGCAGACAGGCCCGCTTTCCACGCTGCAAAATGATATAATTGAGCTGGTGCTGTCAAAACTAGTAAGGTTGTGCTATCTGAGTTTTAGGTACAGAAGATACGCTTGTCATTCAGTCTGTTAGCAGAGTGTTTGCCCTACATAAATGACTGCAGTACAGATGGAGAGGAGCTTCTGGGAGGGTCTATGCAGAAGACGAGTAATTACTTGGAGACAGGCTGTCCCTGTGCTCTGGCGTGTTGTAACTCACTGTCGTGCCACAATGGTATTTTAGACAATTACAACACAGGACTGTACATTTTTGCACATATATATTTCCTTGACAAAACAAGCCTTTATTCACAAATGATAGGTAATTGCTTGTCCAAGCATCTCGTACAGCTGTACGTACACTGGGTGCAGGCAGAACAGGCACAGAGGCCTTTGCATGAGAACAAGGGATCCCAGAAACATGCTGAATGAATTTCTACTGTACACGCTGTCCTACAATTGTACTCCCAGCAGCGTGCGTGTGGAGTTCCTGAAAGAGCTCTAGGGAGGGAGGGGAGGAAGAATAAAACAATATCAAAGAAGAGCCGTGTGGTGTTGATCAGCTTGGAAAGCCATCTTGTTAATTGTTTGCAGGATGCATTCCAGGTTATTACAAGCCAAGAGGCTGCAGGGTTTGTTGGGCTGAACTGAAAATTACAGTGCGTTCTCCTGTCCTTGTCTCACTTGACTGATGGGAGTCTCACATCCCCTTGGGCACTTGCAGGAATTAGGATCTGGTGTACACCACTGCAGGGCGTGCTGCTGGTTGGGCTTTGATCAGAGTTCAGCCTTTGTTGTTGAAAGGAGATATTTCATCTCAGCAGATTCAAAACGGAGATGGGCTGTTCAAGGCTATTGCCACAGGACTTGTCTCCCCTCCCATTCCCCCAACAAAAGACGAACAAAAGCAAATGACCAGCCAAATTATGTTTTGTTTCCACCGAGTAGACTGTTACGAGTCACTCGTATATTCATTATTACCAAGCCTGAAAGGCAGCATGCTGGGCTGATTTCAGAACAGCTCCCTATTAGCAGTATTTTTTAATGTGAGTATCAAAGTCGACTTTCAATTACCATCCATGACCTTAGAGAAATACTTAACATTGTACATCTGAAGTTCATACCACTAAGCCTTGTAATTGAAGCAAGCCCAGTAAATATTCAAGAATGAATAGCGAGAACCTGCCTATCCTTCTGTGTAAATCACCCTGTATATATGCTCCGTTCTGAATGCTTTCTTCTGTCACCAGCGCTGTCAGGCTTGGTCCACAGCCTGCTCATCGCTAGCACGTGCCGGACTGATGGGTGTTGCAGCATTTGAGATTCTTTCATGGCAGATGAACCACGTTCAAGGTTTAGATGACAGTGAAGGACAAAAGGCACCAGCTAGCCTTGTTCTGCAGTGCTGGATGGAGATTAAGTGCAATGGCAGACAGGAGGCCAGCTACGACTAACTCGCTTCATTCAGTCAGTGCTGTCTGTAACTGGGGATCATGCAACCCTGCAGGTTGTGAGGGATAATTCTGGTGTAGCAAGCCTAAAACCAAAGTGATGGTATAGATCTGGGAGATCCCAGATGTTTCACCAGGTGAGAGAAATGGCAGTTATGAGTATCGATGCTCATCGTGGGATCTGAACACTCTTATCTTCACCCTGAAAGCTCTTTCTCACCGCACATCTTCTCAGTTTTCTTAGGCAGTAGGAACTATTCATGAAATTGCTTCTTGCTGCTCCTTGAGTGGTTCCTGCCCTTTCTGCCTCTTCTTGAAAATCATTGCCCTCAAATTAAGCTGTGCTCCAACATCAGTGTGGGAGTGGAGGGAATTTGCGCCTTCCTGGATGCCCCTGGTATGCCACACATGGGTGTGATTTGTCAGGCCCATTGCTACTGTCTCTGGTGTTCCTGGGAACCTTCCTGACCACCTCTTCAGGTTGACAGGGCAGACACTACAGTTGGGATATAATGGATTAATCATTTTGGATAAATGATTTAGCCGTTGAGCTGACACATAGTGACAGACCCAAGAAATAACTCCTCATTTCATCAGGTAGCCAGAAACTTTGATGGATGGGGACTACAAGGTAATTCACTGAGGTTAATGGACTGTTACGCCAGAGGGTGACAAAATGAAGACTTTACCAGTTAAACTGGGTCCCAGGGATACTTATATTTGGTGCCAAGTGGGAGCTGGAGCTCGCTTTCCGCAGAATAATTGAAGGATGTCTCCAAGCTGAGTTGGGAATGGTTGTGCATTACGGCAGACCAGCCCTCCCACTGCGCTTGGTAGCTCCCGAAGGGTGCAGGCGTGAGCAGTCCGTAGCTTAATAATACCCCTTTCCTCCTGTTCCCTGAATGCTGCTGAACCTTACTGAAATTCTGGGCAAGACAGAGATCTCTAGCAGATAACACAGTCACATAACTACAGATGGGTAAAAGCTGACAGCACGAGACAGCCTTGTCCTTTTATTTGGGACACAACAGGCAAAGGATGTTCCAGATCCATGAGGAAAGCAAGTGTTAGCCCTAAGCAGAGGTTTCTCACATTAACAAGTGTTCAGATCTAGTGGCTGGCACACAGTAACTAAGCACTGGGTGTGAGCGTTTGGCTACCTGTCACACCCAAACCATTCCTTGGAGACACTAAGGGGATCTCAGATGGCAACCAGCCTCAGCCCCATCAAAACAGGTTTCTATTTTGCAAAAGAGGTAGCAAGCCTGGCCTGACCCTCACACCCCGTCATTAAAATTCCTTGGAAACTCCAGCCCAGCCAGGGGCAGATTCCAAGTCCTGAGGGTGAGGTCATGTCTGCAATGAGCCCATGACAATAATTGCCATTATATGGCCCTGCTTATTCTCTGAAGACACACTAACTTTGCTACAGAATGGGGCCACAGGCAATAGAGAAGGCCATCTATTTGTGATTTTGTGGCTTTATTAACTTTAAGTTGTTCATCTGTTGTTTCCAGTTGCCTTGGTCCAGCACAATGACAATGTGCCATGGATCGCTGCGCTTTACTTTATCGGTACTAATAAATAAAGAATATATATTTTTAAATAAATGTAAAGAAGAGCTGAAGAGACTGCGTGCTTGCATCCAGCACATCCTGAGAGTGTGTTTTGGTATAGTTTGCAGTTGGCTTTTGCAGTATTACTGTCCTTCCACATTTTGTTTCCAGGGGGATGGTACATTGTTCTCTTCAGCAGCACACGGGTTTGAAAAGTACCTGGCCAGGATTTTTCAGAGGTCAGCTGAGTTTTGGTGTGCATGAATCTGGGTTGGAGGCAGAACAGGTTTAGGGCTTAGGCCTGTCTCTAGCATAAGCACTTTCTTTGTTTTTCTACTTCTCTCCTAGGTGAATGTACTTCTCCATTGTTTGCTATGTTCTACAAGAACTGTTATTCTGTCTAAATAGACCTGTGTGTTCCTGTTTAACCTGAGTAATGAGAGATTAACAATGGGGCATAGCCAGGAAATGTGCTGGCTTTTTTAGCATTCATGCACTTTCTACTGAAGTTTGGAGTTCCTGCATCCCCCATGCAAGAGCTCTCTGCCCTGGGTTTTCCTTATTCATTGCCTTCTCTGTCCTGCAAGGGAGGGACGAAATTTTAAAGATTATTCATTTACAGTTTCTGTAAGTACAACATCCTTGATGCTTTCCTGTGTGCTTCCTTTCTCTAGTAGACAACACTCCTTAAAGGGAATGTTGGAATTTTCTGTCTATATGTGGCCACAGGATTATTATCAGTGACAATTCTTTATTTTTTACACTAAAAATTTACAAAGGTTTTCTTTCGGAGTGCCTTTCTAATACACTACTGAAGAATAGGGTATGCAATCTGGGGCAAGAGGGAGTTAGTAAGAACTTATCATTAGGAGATGAAACTTAAATAGGAAATATAATTAAGGCAGCATTATGTAGCCTAGATCTTTATCCTGTCATTTCTGCCAGTTTGTTTATGTTCTTCAGAGTAAAAAGAAAATCTGCTTCTTTCAGCACCTTTCTCTTGCCAGTAGGCACACTGGGCATTTAAAATAATATGCCAGTCTTTATCCCTTTTATGCCAGCAAAACGCGGAATTAGTTTCAGGTAGTCTGTGCAGTGAGTCTGTTTTAAGGGAGAGCAGGAGAATGGGCATCTCTCTCCACAGACCCTGACTTTTTGCTTGTCGGTTGTTTGAGTGAGGAAGTGTTTTAAAACAGTTTGATGACTTAAAAATTAATATTCTTTCCTGATATATAAACATCTACCTCCCCAATCCTATTGTGCTGGCATTATCAAGGAATGCTAATGAGGAATTTAGAAAAGCTTTCTAATACTCATCCTGGTGTGCTCTACGCAATTCTCGGCTCCTGCATGGTTACTCAGTGTCCAGCATTTTGTACTGAAAGAGAAGTTTATGGCTTTCTTGCTCTATTCATTCCCCTTTCACATAATGCTCCTTGAGCTGGCTCTGAAGATAAATCCTTCTTAAGCCTTTAAACATAAATCAGAGTTCCGGGATGATGTGCACTCAGAAGATGTCAGCTGTCTATAGCTAGTGTTAGCAGCCTTACCAGCTTGCTGCAAATTCAGAGAAAGCCTCTTTGCTTTCCACTGCAAATTCTTTCCGTGGTTTATTACAGATCCGTGGAAACAGTGTGTATGATGCACTAAGAGTTAAAGTTTTTAATCTAATTTTATGTGAGTCTCTGCTTTGTTGCCATCCTTTGTCTGACAATTACTGTGTAATGCACAGGCAGTAATTGCAATGCCATTTGTTTCACTGAATTCATTAGCGTGTGTGTGATTCTCATCTGATAAAATACATGTCTTGTGCAAAACATTTAGCAATAGACATGGCCTGAGCCTTGAGTCTTACGTGTGGTCTGCACTTCAAGTTCCTGAAGATTTGTTGCTGTTTAGTTCAGGGCTTGGATTCACACTTACCTTTACCCAAGAGAAAAAAGAGGGGTTTAGTTTGATCAGTCTCACAGCTTGGGTGCATGTTTGGTAGCAGTGTCCACAGACGTAGATGTGCCCAGATATCTCGAAGGGAGCAGAGCATCAACGTGATCAAGTCTGAGGGCAGAGTGGGAATGGGGCAATGGGCATTTCAGACATCTGGGCAGCTGAGTGCAGCAATGGCTGTGGGACTCCATAAATGAGGTGTGACCCGACCACAGACCACACACCCATTGCAAAATGGCTTGTTAAAAAAATGAGCGTTATGTGTCTCTTGCAAGCAAACCCACCCACACACGATGGGAGCCAGAGCACTGTGCGTAGGCCGCGGGTGCCTGTTCCTCATCATCACTACTGCCTGTTCCCACACAGCCACAGGTTGTTTCCTTGTGTGGGACTGTTTCCCTCTGTAGATTACTGCCCCAAAATTTTCACATTGGCAAGTTTCACACAGCAAGACACCAAAGGCATTTGCACTTTTTGAGAACAGGGGCGAGGTCTTCCCTGGAAATCACACCATCCAGTGCTCCTTGGGCTCTGCTTTTCCAAGCAGATCTCCTCCTTCCACCTACAAAGTCTGAGGGTCACTTCTCAACTCTGGAGGTCAGTTTGCATACATCCATTCAGAGCCGTTCCTAGTTTATGTTTATTTAACACTTTAAGCTGCTGTAACTAATCACTGCAGCTCTCTTTTCATGAGTCACTGAGTTTAAAAATAGACATTTGGTGCATCTGGATTTGTTCCAAGACACACACTTCTGGGTTTTCAGATAGGCACATTTTCTCTGTTCGTATAATATTTCAGAGGAGTTGTATAATTAATTATTTCTTATCTTGATCAATATGTTACCAAAGTGGAAATCATACCCATCCTTCTGCTCAGTTTTAAGAGATTTTTTTTCCATCTGAGAAGCTGCTGTAAAATAATTACTTTTTCAACTAAAATAAATATTGCCTAGCTCAGGAGCCTCTTCTGAGAGCAAGAGTATCAGAAGTTTTTCCAGTATCGTTCTCCAGAGAAAAAGGCCTCAGGCTTTGCTGGTCAGGGGAATGGATGATTTGGCTAAACCAGTAGTGGTCGCTGACTCCTGTGTGGTTTGCATGAAAATCACAAATGTACTGCTTGATTTATGTTCTCCTTTTTCAAATTGTGTTCCAACTGGCTTTAGCAATGGGCATTGGACAAATTTTTAATGAATCAAGAGAGCTTGGCTCCATGAAAAGTTTAGCTGAACTGGAGTGGAGGAGTGGCTGGAGGAGAGACTGGAAAGTTGATCGAAATATTTGCAAGATGTGGAACTGGAAAAGGAGAGTAGGGTCTGGTCACTGTGAAATTTTTATTGTGGCAAAAAATTGTATTTCTCTTTCTGTAATCATTTGAACTGTGGTGGTAATCCAAATTCTCCATTCAGCTCTTTAGTCAGTTAACAGGGGAATCAATTTGCAGTAAAATTGGAGATAAGCTCAGCGTCCTTCATTGAGATTTAGGTTGTTCAGTTAGAATATTGATCATCTTAACCACTTTGGAAATAGCCTAACCACTCTGGAAATGGCTCCCTTACAAAAGGGAGAGGTACAGAACTGGCTGAAAAAAGTGTTTTTCTTGATATGAGTGCAGTGCTGGATGAGAAGGACTGGGACAGGCGAGGCAGCAGAGTAAGCCATTCTACTTGGAAGGGGAAGTCTAAAATGTTACACAATATGAAGGGCAAAAAGATGGGAATCCACAAGAAAATTTTACCTAGCTGTCCTGGATATGTGTCAAACTGGCTGCCTGCTGGGAGCTGGAGCTTACAGAGACTGTCTGGTGTCTTCATTCTTTGCTCCAAATCATAGTCTCTTTTTGCTATCACTTTTACTTCTGCTACCAGTACAATGCAGTTGTTTGAGAAAGGAAGCCAGCTTCTCTTTGTACTACTGTGCATTGGAACTCGTTGCTGCAAGATACCCTTCAGATACATCACTAGTCTAAAACATTATTCTAAACCTCTTAGCTTTAAATCTTTTGCAGATCTCTTCTCTTACAGTGTATGTGAAGTGAAGTCTAGTAGGGCAGAGCTGGAAAATCCCTCTGTGCATCCCTGTGGTGCAAGGGGGAGCTTTGGTGCACCTTGGCGATTTATGTCTGGAGGACAGGAGCTGTTAAATGATACCTACAAGAAAGCAGGTACGGCTTCCTCAGTCATCTACAGCAGATACCTGAAAAAAAATGAGAATATGAGATCAGTGTGCATCTGTGATGGATTGTGTGTAGCCACACCCTGGTGAAGATCACAGGACTCGAATAGTTCTGCTCCCCTGGGACCATCAGCAGCTCTAAGGGGACACCAGGACAGTGGGTTGAGTGTGGGTTGGGCCGCCTTTGACTCAACCAGTGCATCTTCCATTGCCACTGAATGTATGCCTCAAGGTGCCAGTTACTGTTGAAATCTTTGCTGGAGAGTTCTAGAGTATCTTCTGCAGGGCCCTAGATAAGGCTGACAGGCTGTGATGGCAGAGCACGCTGCCTCGGATGGCTGACCATCTGGCTCTTGGGGTTTGCCATTCTCCTTGTGCTGGTTTTTGAACAGATTTTTTAAAGTGTGCCTTCCAGCAGCTCTTTGAACTCTGTGGCTGGAAGTGATGAATGGGTGGTCAGTGAAAAGACTTAGAAATAAACTCCTGATTCAATTATGAATGAAATTGGCCTAGCCAGCCCTATTAAAATAAATATTTTGCCTTACATTGACTAGAGAAAGGGGTGATTTTACAGCTGTGTCCACAGCCAGGCTGATGTAAGAGCCCAGGGATGTTTCTGATGCAAGAGAAGTCAGTTGAAGTTGAGCAAAAGCTGTTGCTGAATGTGGGAATGTGTTCTTGGTGATGAAACATCCCTAGTCAGAAGTCTTTTTCTTTTGGGTGATTTAATAAAGTACTGGAGAACACATCCCAGAGAAATCTCTCAAAAATTTTCAGATCTCAGTCAATTGCTTCTCTCCTTTCTCTTCCCTCCCTGGCCCAATTACTACATGTCCTTATTATTATTATTTTTATTACACATCTCGTACAGCTTTCTGCATTGCCGTTAGGTGTTTGTGCCTTTTAGGCAATGTTAGTTTAACTCTGCATAGCACACGCTTCGTCTCCTTTGAACAGTAAAGTAGTTTACTGGGGTGGCATTTAAACTACCTGACTGATCTTTAGGTGAGCACTGTGATGTGAACAAGGGTCTTTGTGTCTTTCCAAATGAATACTCCAGGGTCTTAGCAGAGATGAGCATATGCCACTGCACAGATTCTGCTCGCTCTGTATTTGGAAGGAGCTCAGAGAGCCAAAGAGACACTTCAAATATGAAAGCAACACTGTGAAAGACAATGGAGATGTCTGTTGGCACTGCCTACTGGTGCTTTGCAGTCACCCCCTGAAAGGGATCATGTTTCCTACTGGGAAGCACTGGTATGGAAGTGCCTGTCCTGCACGTGCATGGAGACCTTGGAGGACATGCTCAGCTTGAAGCTGAGTACTCAGTCATGTAAGTCACTGGAGCTCCAAAGTCATTGAACGTACCTCCAGGAACATCAGATGAAGGTCTGGGCATGAGCTAAGAGACAAGTGCAGTTTCACATTGCACGTCTGTGCAGCACCTCCTAGGGAGTTCTGGGGCTGCTCCTGGTGAGGAAGGGTGGCATGGTCAGGTCCCTCACACCAGCCTTCCTGCACGGGTTGTTGGCCTGCCTGGGTGCTCACTACCACTCCACAGGCATTAGGGCTCTTAAGAGTGAGTAGGAATTGTCGTGAAACTACATCTGAGAATTATCTATGCGGGTGACTTCGGTGGTAGGTCTCAAATATGTCACATTTCTAAGACAGTTCACACTATCTCTGTTCTTTTTCCTACAGGGCAAAGCAAGTGGGAAGGCAGTGCATCCACACTGATGGACACCTACTGAAATTGCAGGAATCTTGTTGACCCCCTGCTGGTGTTTCAGTGGACAGCAAGTTCCCTCTCTCCTTAGGTGCTATGGGAGAAAAATCTGTCTTTGGTCTTGCAGATCAACTGGAAGTACAGTAGCTGTATTGGCTTCAGGTGAGCCCCAAGAGTCTATCATAGTTTCTTAGTCATAAAATGATGTTCTGAAGATACAGTGGTCACTATCCTCTGTGTGCAAGCTATTCTCAATACTGTTTCTTAAGAGCAACAAGAATATCCAACAAAGGACATTGATCAAAGAACAGCAATCATTTTGAGATACACAACTTCCTGTACAATTTTTTTTTTTTTTTTAAATGCTAATGGATTTTACTTTACAATATCTTACTCCTTTCCAAAGCACTTCCAAGTGCATGGGAAACCTGACATCTAGTAAATGTTCCTGGACAGGGATTGCAGATTTTGACACCATTATAAGAGGAACCTCTGGCCCATGGGGATGGATAAAGTGATGGTGACTGCAGTATCTCACTATTGATACTCAGAAGGTCACAGGAACTCCCACATAGAGTGCGGTGTCCTGCTGGCTAACGTAATGCATTGCATGATGGCTACAAGTGGAGAAGTGGTATCAGTATCAGAAGGGTAGCTATTCCTAACTGTCAGTGATCCCTTTTGAGACTATGGGCAAAATATTTAAATAATCTACTTGTTTCCTTTCCTGTCAGGACAGTCAGCGATACCCACCGTAGTAAAGCTCTAGGAGAGATAAGAAGTGTGAGGTAAGACTTGCTGAACAGGATTATGAGGGAATCACATCATCAGAATTCACCACCTTTACATTACAAAACGATTCTCAAAATCATGCAAGAGCCCCAAATGAGGTACAAGAGAACTAAAATTCCTGCTGAACTCTAAGGGTCATGCTTCCCCCTTTACAGCCTCCTTTCTGCTCTATAGCATCAGAGTGCATGGAAATCCAGGGAAGTAAATATTCTTTAGTTAGTTTGTTTGTTTATTTGAGCTCCATGCAGCACTGAAGTTGAGGGAGTGCTGCAAGACCGGCCTCGTTACTCATGATGTGCTTGGTAACGGAAGGGTTAAGGGTAAAGATAATAATGTTGTCTACTTGAACAGGAGGTAGAGTGGATTTGAATGGGTGATGGATATTATGAAAATGACTGCTTGTTTTCTCTGTGTGTGTATTTGTGTGCATGGACACAGTCTGTCCTCCAGCTAGTGACTATGCGAAAGCCGATGATGGGACTAATAGTAAGATTTTTTTTAAAAGCATAAAACAGAAACAAAAGGTGCTGATTATACTCCAGCTACAAGATCTTCTCTGAAAATGTTTAGGAAAACTTTGTATCAAGATATAAAATAAAATATTAGTATCCAAACCTAAGTAGCAAGAATCATTTTATAGCTGCTGCAGATGCTGTACCTTAAGTTAAACTTTTACAGGAGGGTTTTTTTTAGCAATTTTTTTTTTCACTATTTGAAAAGGATCCTTTTTATTCTCTTGCTGCCTGAAGAAAGGCTGGGAGAAACAGGGCAGTTAGTGGAATTAAAGAGTGAGGCTCACTTCATCCCCTACAGAAACGATTTTTTTCCCCACTTGCATTTCACTCTGCAGTGACCAGTGAGGCATTACTTGATCCCCCTTGCAGGACCCCTGCTGCCTTTGAGCAGCTGAGCTAAAATGGTGGGGAGGCATAAGAGAGGAATTCCAGGGCCTTTTATATTTTGGGTGTTGTCTACCCATCTCACTTTATACACCTTTGCAAAATGTCTTGGCCAAGACTTTCAGAAAAGGATGAAGGCCCAAGACCAACCTATGTTTGAGGATTTTAGAAATAAACCGAACAAAAGCAATGTTCTCAGCAGTTCCCATTAATATGGAATTCTTGGGGTTGTCATCACTGGGCTAAATTGTGGTTCTTCTATTACATTTTGAGTCTACTCATCTAAGCATGCTAGCCACTGATGTAAACTACTTCTGAAAGCTCCAAAACCAAAGTCAGGCCCTTAAATAAATTCATTCACAGATGTGAGATGCAGGGGGTGAAGGTCAAAGATGCAACTGGCTAGCCCAGACCTACCCAGAACATGTGCTCATGAAGAGGTCCTGCTGGCCCCATGAGGGGGAAGTCTCATCCTTCCCCTGTACATCCAGGGTATTTTCCTTTCTGTCTGCTCTGAGCTCTCTGAGATACAAATTGCTTTTGGTTTAAACAGAGTATCTAATTTAACCAGGCAATAGTGAGTTTAAAAAGAAAATATGATAAATAAGACACCGGAAATTGTTTCACAATAAGTAGCTGAGGCCACCATGGAGTCAAGGGAGGATCTAAAATACCTGTGCATGCAAACACACCCTTACTTGCTGTATGTTGTAACTCATCCTAAAGATATTCCTGGAAAACTCAACAAGAAATGTTGACTTCTTTAGTGAGAGACATCTAAAATCATGCACTGTTAAATTTCATTCATTAGGCTCTCACCTCAAGAGCACTCATTTGCAAGTGTATGCCCAGCCAGCCTGTCATCAGACCTACTTATTAGAGAGAGTTTAGAGTAGCTACTGGAAAAGACTAGGAACACTTTAACCCCTAATTGTGCGTACACCTTTTGAGGTGTCTGGGCCACAAAAGGTGGTATGCTATGGGGGCTGAGCTCTCTGCAACAGGGCTGGTCCCAGTAAGTGCGTTGAGTACAAGCTAACTTCCTGACTTGAAAGGGATTTTGACTTTAACAAAGAAAGTGAAAAAATAAATGTAGAAAATACTTTCTTTCAAAATTTTTCCAGTGCCTTTCTGGACTAACAATCTAAGCTGAAGTATTTCTAACTAGGAGTTTTCCATTCATATTTTTCCTCTCCTGCAGCCTTGTTTTGCTTGTTTAGTAGAGAAGAGAATAAGCAGAGAAGAACAAAGAGGGATAAAAAGCAAATGCTAGAATGCAGTGTTTTGTTCCTCTGAACTGGACCTACACTAAGGAATTTGTGTGATAATTCATTTCCTACAATATGCAGGAGATTGGGTGATATCCCCTCCTGGCCCAGATTCCCATGATGCTGGCAATCTATGAACCTCTTAAGAAAACTTTTAAATAAGGGCATTTTCTCCAGCTGGAGAAATGTGGAGGTCTTGCTTTAGTCCAGTGATCATGATATAGGTATGCAAGGAGCAGGTGAGAAAGGAATAAGGAGGACTATATTTGGTTTGCCACCAGAGACTGTGCTGGGTGTAGGGGGAGAGCCACACTCCCAACTCGTGTCATCCCTTCTTCTACTCCATGAATTTTCCCACAGCGATGTCATGGTTTCTTTATGAAGGACAGAAACCACCTCTATTTTAGCCCAATTTCTAGCCTGAAGGCTAGATCATATCCATCTAAGGGCTGATGTGGGTGAGGGTGCAGGCTCCTAGGCCACTGTGCGGAAAGAGCCACCCACCCACCAAAGCAAGCTCAGTTTTCTGAACTGGTGGAGGAGACACCTGCTTCTTGCACCTAAGGGACATGTGACACAGACAGCACCCATTCCTGTTAGTTGGTTCTTGGTATGTGCCCGCTCACGAAGTCACCCTTCACAGTTGCCCAAGGTGGGCAGACAGAGGTAGCTCCTGCCATAGGCATTCCAGACAGCCTCAGAAACAGCAGGTCTTCCCAGGAGCACTGCCAGGAGTCTAGACGCCAAATTTGGGTGAGCTGAATCACCCTTGCAATGTCTTACCCATCTAACTTGTACTTGTCATGCCTAACCAGTTTGGGTGCCTAAAACAGATGGTTTTGGCATCAACCTTCCGTAAAGACTAATTAGGTTGAAGTACCTGATCGGGTGAACAGTTAATTGTCTGTACAAAACTGAAAAACTCCAACCAAAAGGGCTGAAAAAGCCAGCAGCCTAATGAGTGCTTGTGCCCCTGAGAGCCCAGCGCCCCAGTCCCCTTGCAAATCAAAGCAAGCACAGCTAATCTCATCTTAAGTCTCTTTCATCCGAGGTGAGAGTCCTAACCACAGCCCTGTGGGCTGTCTGCCTGTCTCTCCGCTCTTTCATTTAAAGGAAAACTGTAAAATAACTCTCTTTTTCTTCATATGGAAATGGGAGGCATTTCTAAAATCCCAGGAATATTTGCAAGGCAGGAAAAGCGTTTCCTGCCCAGCCACAGCCACAGGTCGCAGTCACAGCCTTCTGAGACCTAGTATAGGCTCTCTATAATTGTGTGTTATACTCAAATGGGTTCACTTTTATGAATGTATTGTAATTTTTTTAACTCCTAAAGGGTTATTTCAGTGTGAGAACAGCCCCAGACCTGATGAATATACCTTTGTGTGCAGTTCTCGAAGTACAGCATTTCTAGGTTAACAGTCATGGACTTAAAAGCCAGCTGAGATCTCGGAGGAAACTTTATTAAAAATAGTCTATCTGTCTGGAATAAGAGCCCAGAGTTTGCAATGTAAAATAGTTGCTTATGAAAAATGCATTCTTCTTAAGTGAAACAGAACATAATCTTTCTGGCAAAAAGCCAGAAATGGAGTTTCTTTTCCAAAAGCTGTCAAAAAGCAGACAACAAAAAATGCCTGTCACATTTATAATTTCACATTCTGTGTGACTTTGTGAGCAGATTAACAACAGATCAGGAAAAGAAAAGAAAACTTCCAGCACAGTTCAAAGAAGGCAGCCAAAATGGGACGAGGGGGAGAACCCACCTCAAAAAAGGTTTTTCCTCCCCGCTTCAGGCACCCAAGGACTCGGACTGTATCTGAGGGCCACGTGCGTTTCCACCTGTAGGCAGTGGTGTTGTGCATAGCACTGAAAATGCCAGTGTGTAGACACATTCACGGAGGGTTGTCCTTTGGAATTGTCTTGATTGTCCCTTTTGTTATTGTGTAATGTAGCTGGGAACGAGCTGTAAGAAGTTGGGTCCTGGGGAGAGTGGTGAAAGGACTAGATTCACCTTGGTGACCACAGGCTGCCAAAGCATCCTTCCCATGGGGAAACCTCCTCCTTTGCCTCTCTGCCATGGTCCTTGGCACAGTGCTGCTGCACATGGCAGTGCTGGATCAGGCCCTTTAATAGCTCCTGTTTTCACCACTGACCACGTTGTGATGGCTGTTTCATCACCACTACTTTTAGCAGTGTTGATAAGGTATTGCTGGTTGTTTCTTATCACAGAATCACAGGGGTTGGAAGGGACCTCTGGAGATCATCTAGTCCAACCCCCCTGCCAGAGCAGGGTCACCTAGAGCAGGTTGAACAGGACAGCATCCAGGAGGGTTTGGAATGTCTCCAGAGTCGGAGACTCCACCACGTCTCTGAGCAGCCTGTTCCAGTGCTCTGCCACCCTCAAAGGAAAGAAGTTCCTCCTCATGTTTAGATGGAACTTCCTACGTTCAAGTTTGTGGCCATTACCTCTTNGGTTATACACCCCTAGCATTTTACCTAAAAGGCAGAAGGGTTTTAGTGGCGTATAAAGCTATTCCTTGAACAGCAAAAGTCACTTGGTAGGTTTCATGGGATAGAGGAAGGGAAAATTTCCTTTTCATTCAGAACAGCCTTTTACTTCGGCCAAAATTTTATGTTCTTTTTCCCTTTTCTTGACTTTTTTGTTGAAAAAAACAGAACTGGAAAAGCTTTTCAAAGTGTTAAGTTTTGTAGTCTAGATACTCTGCATCTTCCTTTTTCCCCCTGAAGGAAAAGCAACCCTGGAAACCAGCCCTCTGGTGTGCAGACAACATTTCCTTAGGCCAGGGAATGATATGAACTCCTGTTTCCTGCATCCTGGGGTTGTGTATTATGGGAAAAAGATGCTCCAGTGGAGAGTGGGAATGAGACTCTCCACCACACAGGGCTGTGAAGGCTGTCCAAGTAAGGCACCCTTGGGTGGGGTGAGGCTTGACACCACCTCGAAATGTCTCAGTGACTAGCTTATGTGTCTCCTTGCTGCTGGGCTGGTTTGTGGCTCCTCTTTTCAGGAAACTCTATTTAGGGAGCCCAAACTCCTGGCTCAGCTCGGCTGTCCGAGACAGTGAGTGCCTGGGAACAGCCTGTTGTGCATCTCAGTGCTGTGATGCCTATGCCCTTTGTGGGTCTATCCCAGGTGCCTGTGTCTCCTTAGAAAAGTGGATTTAGGCTCCAAAAGTGCTTAATGCTACTTAGCTCTTCGTTAGCATTATTGACAATGTCGGTTCTCCCCACATATGACCAGGCAGACATGATGTAGAAAATGGGGAAATCGGTACAAAACCCCTTCCTCTTTCTGATAGCCTAAACCAAAGGCAAAATTCAGCTCATTTTGCCCTTACTTGCAGGCTGTGAAAGGTACATGACGGGTCTGTTGCAGGTGCTTAATTGTGAATAAGACTGGAAAAAAAGATGTTGGTTTCCAACATCTTGTGTTTCCTGAATATGTTCTTCAGCTGCAATTTAATGTTCCTTCTCTAGGCATTACAGTTTTATCAAATTTGTTGGGTTATAATAGTGCCATTCATCCTGATCAGTATTTTACTTTGTTTTATCAGAGTATGGTGTACAATACCTTAGGAAGTGAGAGTGGGTGGGAATCATAAAATAAATTAAAAAAGATTGTTAATGAATAAGGGTCTTGCAAAGTCAGCATGATGGGTCACCAGTGGGAGTGAAATGCTTGCACTGTTGGAGAGCGACCCTCGTGAAGAACATCAGAGCAAACCAGCTTCTCAACAGCTATGAAGGCTGTAGCTAAGACATATGACATTGAGGGGGCACAAAGATATTGTAGAACAAGGGCCAGATATGAAGGAAGCCCTAAGAGATAGATATAATGACCCTGAGAAAATAGCCTGCAGGCTATTACTCTGATGTTCAGTAGATGACTATGTGGACAGGAGATTGCTTGTCTTTCAGGAAACGTCTTTTTTGCTGTGCATAGCAACAGTTGCACAGGTTTAGGAAAGCGTGGCTTTTAGGACACGAGTGTGAACTAGGATGAATGTTGTAATCAAAAGAAAAAAAAAAATTTTTTTCTGAAAGCAGGATTGCAGCAGTGTGTCAGAACCTAAGCGTGCATGTTTACGTGCTCGCCCTGAACCATAATCCCTCCAGACAGCAATTCGGTATTTCAGAAAGACTGTTCTGTAACAAGTGCCACACCATCTTATTTATTCTCCCTTAAGAAGCACTTCTGTCTTTGGCAATAACAGCTGTATCAAAAAAGTAGTAAGAAATCCTTAGATTAACTATATTTAGTATTTCCTAAAATCAAAGCATCATATTAAGTGATTCATTTCCTTTTGTTTTGAGGTATAATTACATGTGCTAAATTGTGCTCAGGAAAGTGATTAAAAGAAATTTGCCCTCCAGAGGAAAAATGTAGGAAAGATTAAAAGGCTTGGGGGTTTTGGGTTTGTTTTTTTTTAAATTTTTTTAATCTGTAAAACAAAGTTGTTTTTTTTTTTTTTAAGAGAGTGGCATTAAATTGCAGTTCTAGAGACATAAAACAAAATTAAATAGAAAACATATTTTAAAGGGAATTTGAAACTGATGATGAGAAAAGTCAGTGAGAAAAAAATACAGAGGAGGTAAGTGGAATCACACCCCAGCCTGTCTTGTTTGAAAGCTTCAAACCCTTTCCTCTGAGATTAAAGCATGCCACTACTGGGGGAGACAGCCTGCGAGGGGAGGGTTAACCTCATGATAATGAATTAAATTGCAAAAGAAGGTTTGAAATCCCTGGATGTGTGTTTTGATGTTAATTGCAAGGCAAGGTTAGTGCTATTAAAGTATTGGCAACCTAGAAAATTCCCAGGGTAAGGCTGTTCAGACAATCCTGAGGTACCCAAATATTTTTTTGTAGCTGTTGCGCCAGTGCAACTGACATGGTCTTGTTTCTCTTTAAGTAAACGGCAAAACAGACTCTAATGATATGTTACAGCTTAATTTTAACAAAAGGAAAAGAGAATTAGCAAAATGGTCTGATTTGCACATCCTGGCGGTAGTAGAAATTTAGTTTGTCAGTCCTCTGAATCAAGTGACCATCTTCTCAAGTGTGTAGTATAAGGCATCTGGTGTGCCTCTGAAGATGAAAGAGAGTCATCTTCTTCATATTCAGGATTCAGGTTCCAACCACAATGATTTTAACTCAATTATTTCATTTCACAAGATTAAAGCACTGGTTTCCAGCAGGGTTTTGGTGAAACATGGTGCAATACACAAGTGAGTTGTGTTTCTGTGAAGGTGCTCAGTCCTCAACAGCGGATCCTACACAGCCTTCTCATGTCCTCTCAGATCTTCTTCTGTGCAGCAGCTGTGAACAGTTCCTGCTGAGCTTCAAGTGCTAGTGATTTTACTTGCACCTTATCTGATACTATGTAGGTACTTTGGAGAGTTTGAAAACATACTTTCACTTGTGGACTAAGCTCTCTGTGGTAGTTGCTCCAAGTCAACTGTTTTGAAAAGCCCTTTCACCAGTTTTTGCTCAAAAGGGACTTGTTTCAGCTTCAGCAAGGATACTGGAAATGCAGCATATCTGAATGTGATTTACAGCTCCATGCAGTGAGCGCTTCTAGTGTCAGCGCTAGAGAAAATGAAATCTCTGCAGAGTAAATTGAGTCATAAGATTTTGGCAAGGTGGATGTGTAAAATGGAAGATTAACATTTGGGGAGATCTGTTCCTTCCACAGAAGTCAGAAATCTACAGTGTATGCCTGGAAGTCTAAGGAGCGGTATGAACTTAAAAATCAAGATTTAAAGAGGGGTTAATTTTTTCAGTAGCTATCATCACTGTATCATCTCTGTGAAACAAATTTAATGCATGCTTAGTTTTCAGTTTTCATAATTTCATTCAACCAGGAGATTATGTTTCAACATTAATCATCTACAACAGAACAATATGGGGATGTGGGAAGAAATACACCCAAAGTCCAGATCTAACATGAAGCACTGAGTATTTCTACTGCCAAATCAATAGAACTATATTGACATTACTTTTTCTTCCTTTGGCAATACGCATGTTTTAAGAAGATTTGCTGTTTCACATTTGATGGTGTGAAGTTATCATAAAGATCCCTCCTCATCTTCTAAATAGTCTCCAAGAAAATCAGTGGAATGAAGTTAATTATATGCATATGGACAAATTAGTGCCATTCTCATGTTCAGAAAGAGCTTGTCTCCATGGAAAAATTTCCCAAAGCATGTAGTGCTGAATAAGCTGTTTATACTCCATAATACATAGCACGGTTCCAACTCAGACTAACATTTTTGGACTAAAATCCACTTTTATTTTGGAGCAGAGTTTGCACATAAGGGGATATTCCAGGATGCTTATTGTGAAATTGTTTATTCTACAATTAGAAAATTTCTCCATGGAGACAGACCAAAGGTTCCTCTGCAACATCTTCAGGATGTCAAAAACTTAAAGAGAGAGTAAATGTTATTTATTTCTGTCAAGGTGTGTTTTACACAGCCAAAAAGGACTCCTTTTTGAAAGGAAAATCATGTCTAAACATATTTAGGATAGTTATTTGAGTTTTGAAAGCATGTCACTTTAGGAGAGATTTCAGGAACTTGGTTGATTTAGCATATAAAGGAGAAGGTTAAGGAGTGGCTTGATCACGGTTCACCCAGGGAAGGTGTTTGATAATATGTTTTTTTTTCCAGCTAACAGACAAGGCATTAGCAGGAACCAAATTGCTGGAAGCTAGACATACTCAGACAGAGAGCAAAGTAAACCCTTTTAACAGTTATTAAAACTATTATCCCCTTGGAAAAGTTTGCCAAGACGTGATAGATTTACTGTCACTTACATTGAAGTACGGTATTAATAACACTGAAATGAGCTGTGGAACTGCTTGCCAAAGGATGTTGAGGATGCTAAAGCTTTCCATGGGTCCAAGAGGCCTTTGGACAAATTCATGGAAGAAAAATGAATTGAGAACCGCTAAACTCCCCAAAAGACTCCAGCTCTGACTCAGGAAATCCCTGAACCACAGGGACTGTTGGCCATGAGGGCAAGAAATACATGGCCTGATTTGCATCCATCTGGCTTGACTCCATCCTCTTTCCTTCCCAAAACAGGGAAGCGTTGTCCATAACCACCAGCTGGGAATGGTCTCTGGCCCGGCTGTCTCCCAGACTGCCTCAGCGTTTTTTGGAAGACCTGGCCAGGGCCAAACCTGAGCCAGGGAGAGTGCTAAAAATTAAGTGGTGTGAGTGATTTGGGGCAGCATTGGAGCCAGCATCACAGTTCTTATTGCTTCACTGGTACTGGTATAGCTGAGGAGCCTACAGACTGCTTCTAGTGGGGTTTGTGGAAGATAATGGAAAAAAGCAAGTAACTTGTCAGGAACCTTAAATTCCCTACAGAGAATCTGCAATACTTCTGGAAAACCAGCAGCCGTGTGCAGGCTGGGTGAGATTCAGACCACAAGCTGGGTGAGATTCAGACCACCACTTTGGTTCAGCCTGGGGCTGCCAGCCTGGCTGCAGGAACCCAGGGGTAAATTTCCATGGCCTTTCCATGGCCAGGCAAATACTCACAGATATAATTTCTGTCCCTAAAAATCTCCAGCTGTCGGGACTTAATGTGTTACTGCTATTGTTGCTTCACTGGTTTTAGAGGGGCTGCGTTGACTAGGTAAGCCAGGAAAAAGCTGCTGCCATAAGGACCTCGTAACCGAAAGCCACACAGTGTAGTAACGACTGCGCAATGTTTGCATTATGATTTTTCACATACAATGAAAAAATGGCCTTAACTAACAGCATGTAAGACCAATTGCACAAGTAAGGAGTATGAAAATTTGGTCAATAGATACCTTATTTTTTATGTCCCGTGCTATTATATACTTTTAAGGGTTTAGGTCCTTTTGTGTTATCTGAGGTATGTGCTTCAGGGACGTATAAAAAGAAAACATTGATGGTAAAGAACATCAAAATGCAGTAAAATTATGATCTTTGATAAATTTTGGGCTAAGAAATCATAATGAAAGGACAAGGGTGCATGATTACCTCACTGTTGGAGAAAGATCTAAAGAACTTATCAGTCTTCTTTGAAATGACAGTCATAATATTTTCCATAGCAGTTTGGGGGTCTCTCCCTCATCAGCATTTTCCAAGAAATAAATGCAGAAAAAAAGACTTCTTTAATGTGATCCTTTAAACAGAGAGTCTTTTGTTTTATGGCCCTGCAAAAAAACTTCAAACAAGCCTTTTCAAAGAGAAATCTTGGCTACTGCTTTGAAGAAATCATTGTTCACAGATATTCTAGATTATCTGAATGCCTCTTTGGATTAAATATTACTTAAGTGATACTCTTTGTTATTTGAATTTATAGCATTTCCATTTTTACACACAGGGTTTTTCACATTATAGAATTTTCCAGTTGTGGAAGAAGTAAAACAGTCAAGCAGAAGGGGTTTTTTTGTATACTGTGGGCCAGCAGTCTTAATGGCTAAAGCCTGATCTCATTTTGCTTTGAAACTCCCCACCTTTAATTTTAGGTCATGGCTAATATACTGCCAATTTTGTTTCAACTTTACTGATAAGGCTGTAGGATTCAGTGTGTAATAATTAGTCCTGTGACTGCTTATCAGGATCATTTCTCATCTTGGCATTAGTAAGAATTGAAGAGAGTGAGGAGAAATGGTGTGGAAATAAGAATATCTGCTGGCATTGATGTTGGCCAATAGGAACCAGATTTTTTCAGAGGAATGAATTTAAAATACCATTTGCAGCAGTTCATGGAAAGATATAGGCCCTTTTCCAATGCTTTCTGTATTACAGGCTGATAAAATTCAGTACAATTAAAAGCCTGAATTAGAAACTGTCTACTTTCAGAAACAAAGACAGCACTCTGCCCTTTATTCCAAATCTTTACCACTTTCATCATGACACATTACAAGGCTTACTGTAATCTTTTAAGAAGAACCACCAACTGTTTAAGGTTCTCATGGGAACTACTGAAGACTAATAATGACTAATCTAATTTCTCTGACAGTTTACTTTGATCATTTTGAAATATATTGTCATCAAATATGTCCAACAGTCACATGTTTGGTTTAAAGGATGCTTTCCTGTAGATCTGCCATAGGTGATATTCAAAAGATTGAATGCAAGTAATTCTGCTTCACTGACAATAGGCATTCAAACAACATCTTATTTCACAAATAATAAAAATTTCTTTACAAACTACACAGCCATTCATTTGCCCACTGCTTAAATCCGTCAGCCTGTTGTCTGGATGCAGGCAGACTGTACCAGTGGATCCTAATGCCAAATTGTAATTTAGAGCATGATGTTTTGGCATTTCCACTGGCACGATCACTTTTTTTGACAAGAAACCTTACCCGTACAATCTCGAGCATTTTCTGTATTTGTCCAGGGTTTCCCCATGTTCAGTGACCAACTTGGAGATAACGGACAATAAATCTATCTGGCCTGCCGTGCACCCAGAAACCTTGGTCATGTCCACGGTGCATGTACAGGTGAAGTCTGATGCTTTTGGAAAGCATTGCACTTACTGTGCCCGCCCAGCACAGTTGCTGTGGGCCTGAGCAATAGATCTCACTCCCACACTGCTGGGCAGATTGACTGCACGTGTGTGTATCAGGTGTACACTGCAGGTACAGGAAACGTGCAATTCTGGGAAGCGCTGGACTTGCCTGATCTGACTGTAGCTGTGTGATGTGTATAGTCATCATGAAATGAGTTAGGATCAGCTGGAGGGAGCAGCTTGGGCATTCCCGCCATGGTAGCTGCAGACTGCCTGGACATGTGGACATATACTTTATCTCGAGAAATCTCAGATGTGACTATGTCAACCCAGACTTAAGGGATGACATGAAAAATCATGAGTTTACTTGTTGCTGCAAGTGCATAACATAAGCCAAGTGTTGTGTGAATAGAAAAAAAAAAAATTGTTTCTCTATAGTCCATAGAGGACCTGAGAAAAAATGGTACAAACTGAGCTGTAGGACCACGGGCATTCAGTTTTAAAATTATAAAAACTTGGAAAATCCTCAGCTGAGATTCTAATTCTGTAGTTTACCAGCCCTCAAAATTCATCACATATCAATAGAAATCCCTTTCCACCTACCTCCTTTCTTTGCATTCACTATCAACCAATGTATGTTACTGCATTTCATCATTTGCATTTCATGGTCTTTATGCAAACAACTTCCTTAGTTATGGCTGCAGAAATAGACTGGGGAGACAGACTGGCAAATGGAGCAGAACTTTTCCTCTGAGAACTTCATCTACAGCCCTAAAATCATGCCAGCACCTGCCTGTTTTGGTGAAGTTCTCTGTCATAACCAAAACATGTTGTTCAGGCTCTTCAGGTCCAAGTGGTAAAGTCAGTGCATGAAGGTGTAGGAAGGTAGTCTGGGAAGCTTCAGTGCTGTCTTTCAAGTCTTTATGGCTTTTACCATTTGGATGTGATTTGAAACAGAGATCTGGATCTCTTCTAGACACTGGAAAGCATAAAGGCTTATTTTTTTAACCCATTTTCTGATAAATTACCCTCTCTGTCCCTTCCAGACCAAGACTGAGATGTCATTATGGTCCATGACTGCAAATTCAAGTTGAATTTTTAGTGATGATGAATATGTTCAGGTGATGATTAAAAAAATAAGCCATTTTTTCCTATTCTTCAGCAGGGAAGGGAGGCATGGAACAGCACAAGTATTAGCTAGAAGCCAGCAGACAGAGGCATATTAGAGCCTCTTTGAGCAGAATCTCTGAATACAGAAAGAGAAGGTCAGGCTTCTCTAGGGAGAGGTCCTGGCTTAGCTAAGGAAGGAATAAAGTAATGGAATACAAACATTTCAGTTACTTCTTATGTGGAAATAAATGGGTGCTATATTCCGAAGGAGGAGATGGGTCTCTTACCATCTTAATAAGCTGCATGTGCTTTTGTGTTGTCCATAAGTAAAAAAATTCATTGTGTGGTGATAAACATGGAACAAAACTTCTATTTCCCCCCATTTATTAGATGTGGTGACTGTAGAGTTAAAGTGTAATCTGGAAGGATCACACCTTCGGGGAGTTGCCAGGAGGGTGCCTTGCAGGCCACCCAAAGAGCCTGAGCCGGTGGGCTGGTCGTGGGTGCACTGATGGCTTGTTCATCGCTCTCCATCTGTCTCTCCATCATTCCCCTGCCCTTTGGGAGAATAGAGTTGTCTGAGGCTTACACAAGCCGTGTCCAAAAGTCTCTGTTAAGAGATGCTACAGAGATGCAAAAAACGTGTTACTGTCAAATCAGTCCTGAGACGACCAAGATTTTACATCTTTAGCCATACTAAAGATGGGAACATCACTGCTTTTGAATGAGGAGGTTCTACTTGCCACAGGCTGATACACAGTGTGTATTTTTGCTCCTTCCCTCCCATTCCACTAGTCACTAAAATCTGCCTCCGTGTCAAGTTTTAGGACAAACTCTGATTTTCACATGGTCAGCAGAGGCTTGCTTGAACTCTTTGACTGGACCCCAAATGTTGCACCTGCACAGAGCATGCTCCAGTGCAGGGATGTACAGGACCTTCCCTGTGATGGCAGTGCTGAGCCAGGTCTGAGAGCAGAGGTCTTGGCCCCACCATGTCCCCGAATCCTGCTGAGCCCAGGCAGTAGGGATGTTGCTGCCTGAACTGAATTGAAAGGAAAGGGAAAGGAAATTAGGAGAGGGAGTTGGATGGGATGAAGGTGAGATGTGAGAGAGAGAAAGGGTGGAAAAATAAGGGAGAACTGGAAATGCATAGCAAAGAGACTGGGTATGGGGAACTGAGAATGGCTGAGCAATGAGATAAAGGGTGGGAAAGGAGAGGAACAGGGATGGGGCTGGAAAGATGAGGAGCCTGGGACTTTGGTGAATGGAGAAATGATATGACAGGCCTAGAGCAGGGACAGTTTGGAGGGGAAAGGACAGAATAGCTCAGGTGGGGCATAGATGTGAAGGAGAGTATGTGCAAGCTTAGTCACCAAACATCTGGCCAAAGTCTTACCTCCTTCAGGCTGCTCTTCCAACAGGGGATGGCAGCCTGGACCACGGCCAGTGACTTGGAGGGGTCACCACCATAGCACGGTGTTCATCTCACTTTTCTAAAAACAAACAAGCAAATGCCCCCCTGGAATTTAAATACACAAATGTCTTCTGTTAAAAGACTGTCACTGAGGTTGCAGAGTTAGTCACTCAAAAGTTAGGGCTGGCTGTGCAGTTTTGGTTCACTTTGGGCCCATGAGTAAATCAAAGGCATCTCCATGTTTGGGCAGCCTTAGTTCTGACATTTCCTAATCTCTATGTTTTTGCTTTTGCTTTTCCTGAGAAAACTCTCCAGAAACTTTCATAAATAGAGTCTTGTTTTATGTTTCCTGTTTTTTCCGGATGATTTTAGATAGAAAAAAAAAAAAAAAAAAGAATATATTTTTTATGCAAGCTGTGTTCTCTCGGGACGAACAGAGCAGTAATTGTTAGCTTAATACTGAAGACAATGCTATTATTGCTTAACTTTAATCCTTAAAACTGTATCAAAATGAACAGGCAGTCTTAATTCTGCCATTCCCTATTCAGTGTACTTGACTGCTGCCTTACAAAATATTTTTAGCATGGTTTTGTGTAGGTGACTGCGTGTGTGTAAGAAAGACATGTCATCTTTTTTTATAAGCCCACTCATCCACATGCTGTGATGAAAAAACGGCGTGTTTATATGTGTACAAGTATGTCTGTCTGCATAAATTAGAGGTTTTGCATCTGAATCAGGCGATGTGTTTCTGCAGCAGACAGAGCTGCCTTTCTCCCTCAAGACAGTTGAGCCAGTTCCTTGATCTGAACTGAGCAGCCGAGAGGCAGCGATGGTGCTTCTCGCCCTCTTCCACCATTAAACATATTTGTTAGTGTCCTAGAACGAGGTTACGGAGCCAAAAAGATACGGAGCCAAACTCAACTTCAGCCCTGGCTACCTGGAATCTTTCCATTGACCTTAATAGGACTGTGATCAGACCCCAGCCATAAACAGTTCAAAAGAGATAATGTCGATGCTTATTTTGTTTTCCTTTGGACCGCTTCATGTGTTGCACTTAGCCATGTTTTCTTAGCATCATGTTCACCCTGTAGTTGGCAGGTACCATTATTTAACTTTTACCTGCCAGCTTTGCAGTCATCATATCTTTGTGTCGGCCTGAGTGTTGGTAGGCTGAAACAAGACTCTGGGTGTGCTGGTGCTTGCAGGAGAGATCTTTTCCTCTTGCTTTCCATCTTTCTTTTCCTCTTTACCAGTCATCTGTGGTCTGACTGAGCTGAGCTCTGCTTTGGAGCTGCAGCTTTTCACAAACATTGGAGGACGATTGTCTTGTGAAGGTGGTAGAACAAGGCACAGTTAAGGATGAAAAATGCCTGTTTCTAGGGCTTAAAATTTGAGAAAAAAAGGAAGGAAAGGCCCTCAAGGAGTCAGGATGGAGGGGTGTGTTTTCGGCATGCAGTTTTATTGGCATCTGTGCAGCCTGGGACATGCGCATAAGAGGAAAGGCCACAGAGAGCCAGAGCTCAGCTCTCTGCCAGGATGTCAAACCTCAGGTGCTTCGGGAGGTTCAGAGACATCAGCCCCTCCTTGCTGTCGCTGGAGGCCTGGGGGCAGCGAGGCCAGGCAGCCCCAACACTAAGCCCCCATGCCGAACTGTGACCTCCCAACTGGTAAAGGTGCCGCTCAGTCAGGGCAAGGACAGGTTGATCCAAGGAGGTTGAAGGCTCCTGTTCAATGAGCTCTTCCTTTTTTTGCCACCCATCTGCAAAAAGGGGCTCAGACAAGCATCAGCAACTTGTTTTCCTGGGGTTTGGCCAGACCTTTTCCAGCACCTGGGATTTCCAGGTGAGCTCCTATCACAGCGCTGGGCAGCCTGCCCTAGGGACAATCCTTGGAGCTGCCTCGGGTGGAGTGAACTTAAACAGTGCTCCTCTGCCCCAGAATTAAATGCTCCCAAAGCATTTCTGCTTCTCTGTTCCTTTCACTGGGAAGGCAGTGAATTACTCTGGGTTTGGAAAAGTGAAGCTTTAAACTTCTTGGGCTGCAGCTGCTTCTGCAGATGGTGTCACTCAGCCAAGCTTCATAGCATTATACTTCTTGGCTTGGTATCACCCTTTATAAAACATATATTTTCTTGATAGGTCGAGCATCAGCAATTCCCTTGGTTCCGTAAAGAACATGAAAGAATGGGTTTTGATGCCCCAGGGAACTTGCAGTGTGCAGTGTTTTAAGGGAAAGCCCCTCACTTCATGCAGTGCTTTGGATTATTGTTCTTGAATATCCTGTTTCACATTATTTATTGCTGCACATTTATTTTTTTATTGTCTCATTCCCAGGCAATAAAACACATTGCTGTAACACAGAGACAAATCAAAAGAAAAAGGATTGTTTCACTTTAGGGATGTTTTGGCTCTGCAGATGGACTTCATGGTGGCCTCCAGCTCTCCCAGCATGGGACAAACTGGAAGTCCAGACTCGCACACTGCGGGGAGCATGGCTCTGGCCCCACACACCATGGCTCGTTCCTGTTTCTGGTTAGCCTGTCATTGACTCTCGAGGCAGAAGAAGGTGCACTGTTACTTTCTAAGCAAGATATCAAGGTAGGTATGTGTGAATTGAATTATAAATAAGAGACACCGTGGGGGCTTTCTCGGGTGCAGTTGTATGGACTTTAAGAGCACTTATCCTGATCGTCACCCGTGCACAAACATATTTTGGCCCCATGTGCAGGCTCTTGACTTGCACAATACAAGGAAAAGTGATGCCAGAACATAAATTAAGAAGCATGAATGGGTAAAGCACAAAGGAACTTATTTTGTGCTAATAGTTTAGCAAAGGCATTCAGACACTTCTAAAGTTAGCACATTGTGCTGCCAAGAGAAACAGTGCAGCAGGGGAAAAATACCTCACTGGATAGCTGTCTACCAGCAGATACGTCCTGTTTTTCAGCCCAGACAAATACAGTGTGACTCTGCCAAGTACACACTTTGGTTTTCTTTGCCTTATGTGGGATAAATACTTCCCCCCTCTTCCAAAGTTAGTATAGTAATTAACAAAAAATCAAAGCTGTACCTGATAATAATGCGGTGCTTTATCTGTAGCAAAGACTTTCAATCACAGAAATTACCTTGTCTCGTCAATTAGCTGAAACCTCGCTCAGCCTGTAATAGAGACTGCCTAATTCACATGTGGCTTCTGATTGCTCTTCCCAGCACTGCTAATAGCTTCAGTTAGCATTGTGTCAGAGGTACTGCAAAGCAGAACTGTATGAGAACAAAATAGATTTGGCAAATGCGCATTTTATGAACAGAAATGCTGCTCTAAAAATACATTGCCTTGCTCACACTAAGAACTGAGAAGTTAGCAAAAACCATGTTTGAAGTTGCAGTGCAGCTTCACGTGGGCTTCCCTGTCCTTGTTTTATAATACAACTGCAAGCATGAGATCGTGTAATTGAAGACCTTACCAAGTACATGTGCAAAAGCAGACTAAATGAAGGACACATTAGCAATCTTATTTCTGGCACTTCTCAACTGCCGAGTGCCTGACGCAGCAATTTGAATGTTCATGCAATCTAGTTTTTGTGTGTAACACAGACCACATTAAATATTCCCCAAGTAACAACACCTGTCACTGAAATATCAAAGGGTCTCAGCTGTGCACTGTATATGGTAAGTAATGACAGTAAGTAACGAGTCTGTTATTTTCTCATCACACAGGGCCCAAGGTTAGCTGGGTCCCATTGAACAACCACCCTGCATAACCACCCCGCAGGGTTACTTGTCCTCTCTGGCATGGAGCTTCTCGCTGCAGGGGCCAGTGGCATAGCCCAGGAACGTGGGGTGCCACTGGGGACAGCCAGCCTTGGAGCCACTTGCTCTGAGCCTGTTTGCAAGGAGAGGGGTTGCTGCCGCAAGTGAAAGGGGCAGGAGGCTCTGCTGAGTGCCTGAGAGAGTCACAACGGGTCCAGGTTGATGGTTATTAATGATTTTATTGCCAGCAATAAGCACACTGCCTCAGATCAGGTCTGGGGTCCTGCTGGCCAGGGTGATGGCACCTCAGACACCGCGCTGGGGCTGGGACTTGCCAGTGCTGTGGCGGAGGAGCTGGGACTAATGGGACCTTTGGGACAGCCCTCCCCTGCCTGCGTAAGCCCCCGGCAGTTGAAAGTAAGGCTGAGCTTGGGTCGGAGCCCACTGGGTGTGGAGGAGCTGCCATCACTCGCTAAACTCCTCCTTGTACCTGTCCCAGTAGCTCGACTGGAGCCGGGCATCCAGCTGAGCAGCTTTGGCCTGGCTGGCTCCTTGCCAGCACCCACTGCCCTGCGGTACATCCAGGAGCACCTCAGCGTCTCCGAGGTGACAGTGGCTAAAGAAGCTCTTCCTCCAAGCAGAGTAGGAGCACGCAGAGATTTAGGCATGCGCAGAGCCTTGGCAGATACAGGATCTTTGTTGGCAACGTGCCCCTTTTACCTTTAGCCTAGGGTTGCCATTTCAGTGTATAAATCAGTGAAAGTTTTGGCAGTGGATTAACTTGATATAAACCACAGAGCATTCCTCCTCCACGGACATGTCCAGTCTGTAATTTATATTCTTTTTTTGATAGATTTCTTTTCTAGAATAATTTGCATCATCATTCATTTTAAAGATAGATGGTTTTGCAGTGTTTGATAGATCAGCCCCGGCACTTGGAAAGCTGGCATCCAGATGTACAGCTTGCAAAAAAATATATTCTTGTTCAAGGGAGCAGTGGTGATATGAGATCACCTTATATGGACCTTTCTATCTTCCCCTGCTAGTCGAGAATTGATTTCTTTTGCAATAAAAATTCCTCAAAGCAATCCTTTATCACTTGTAAAAGAAGTACAAAATGGGAAAGTACAAGCCAGTGCATTCAAAGCGAGGAATTATTAACAGTAATGTAACTTAATGGCATGACAGCAGGGATAAATTTGGATCATGGACTCTGGAGCTAAGGTTCAGGAAATAGCAATCTTCATTTACAGATGCAACCCAGAAATTAATCAGGATGAATAATATGATAATACACGAACAGCAGTGTTTAGAAACTCCTAAGGGTTTCAAGGCTCTGTTGAACCAAGCACACATCCTAATAGACAGCCCTGCCTCAGAGAGTTTACAATCTTGTGAGTCGAGGCTGATAAACAGTGGGATAAAGGAAGGATTAATATGCTCATTTTGCAAACAGGGAATCAAGCCACAGCGTGATTCAGAGCTAAATTTACCAAAAGGGTGCAGGCTTTCCAGTGCTGTGCTCTCAGGTGCTTTGCTCGCTGGAGGACAGCACAGCGCCAGCAAACTTGTGGCTCCTGAATGGCTGTGTGGTAGAAGTGCCAAAGGATGGGATCTGCTGGAAAAAGAGCTCATGGTGCATGGGAGGTGTGATTCATTCTCAGGGAAGTGGGGAGGGAGGGAGGGATGGATGGATGGATTGATGGGTGGATGGATGGATGGATGGGTGGGACACCTCCCTCTGAGGAGACTTCAGTGCTTGTCGCTGTATTTCAGGGCTTTTATTCAGCTTCTTTGCTCTTGTCAAGTTATTCATCTTCACACGCAAGGTACAAAATGCTTGAGAATATTTGCTCTGAGGAGCTGATGGTGGCCTAGTAGTTGGGCTTCGTGTTTGCTCTGCTCCTCAACAAGTCTCAGCAAACAGCAAAAATATTTTGGGGAGTGAATAGTCTGTAGGTGTCACTGGGGTGAGCTGAGAGGTGATCCGTCCTGTCATGCCTGGCACAGTCACATCCGCACATGTAGGAACAGGAGTGTTCAAGTACCAGGTGAAGGAGAAAGTCAGAGAATCTTTCACAGCTATGTAACTTGATGCAGGTCCCACTGTGACGTCCCACCCTCTGGATCAGGCCCAAGACGCCTGCTGTTAAAATAACTAAATTTGGTAAACTTAATTTAGCTAATTTAGTTGGGGCAATTCCAAGCACAAATACAGGCTGGACAGAGAATGGATTGAGAGCAGCCCTGAGGAGAAGGGCTTGGGTGTACTGGTGGATGAGGAGCTCAACATGAGCCAACGGTGTGCGCTCGCAGTCCAGAAAGCCAGTGGCATCCTAGGCTGCATCAAAAGCAGTGCGGCCAGCGGGTCGAGGGAGGTGATTCTGCCTCTTTACTCCACTCTGGTGAGACCCCACCTGGAGTCCTGCCTCCAGCTCTGGAGCCCTCAGCACAGGAAAGACATGGACCTGTTGGAGCGGGTCCAGAGGAGGGCCACAAAAATGATCAGAGGGCTGGAGCACCTCTGCTATGAGGACAGGCTGAGAGAGTTGGGGATGTTCAGCCTGGAGAAGAGAAGGCTCCTGGGAGACCTTATAGCAGCCTTCCAGTTCTTAAAGAGGGCCTACACGAAAGCTGCAGAGGTACTTTTTCTCAGGGACTGTAGTGATAGGATGAGGGGTAATGGTTTTAAACTAAAAAAGGGTAGATTTACATTAGATATTAGGAAGAAATTCTTTACTGTGGAGGTGGTGAGACACTGGCACAGGTTGCCCAGGGAAGTTGTGGATGCTCCATCCCTGGAAGTGTTCAAGGCCAGGTTGGACGGGGCTTTGAGCAACCAGGTCTAGTGGGAGGTGTCCCTGCCCATGGCAGGGGCGTTGGAACTAGATGATCTTTAAGGTTCCTTCCAACTCTAACCATGC
Organism: Burhinus bistriatus; assembly: GCA_013397275.1. Lineage (NCBI taxonomy): Eukaryota > Metazoa > Chordata > Aves > Charadriiformes > Burhinidae > Burhinus > Burhinus bistriatus. The sequence continues at coordinate 61,933 of VYXH01010492.1, forward strand.
TATGATTCTATGATTCTGTAATAGTCCTCTGTGTTTTATGCAGTTTGTTAGCGGTATGTCGCGGCACAGATGATGACCACTGCAAACATGGCCTCTTTGAAAGGTGGATCACAGAAATCATGCGTGCTGATCAGAGGAGCCTTCCCCAGAGCTTTGCCTGTGCAATGCAGAAGCAAATGGTTCCCAGGTTTTGTGCCAGTGTCTTATCCTTTCACACGTTCCTTCACAAAATGCCACCTCTAATATTACAGCCAACCACTGGGCATAAAGTAAGAAATAAACGCAGGGATGGGTTTAGCAGAGGAGGGTAAGGACACCATCACATCCCCGCCTCCTGTCCCTATCGGAAGGGATGTGGATCTGTTGTGTAACAGCATATCCCCATCGGATCTGTGCCCACACGGCTGTGGAAGCTGCCACTGTGCCATGTTTTTAACATCCTCCCCCGGGAAATGACTGGGGAGGTGCTGGTGCTGTTCCCAGCAGCTGATGATCAGATATCAAATATGAGAGCTGTTTAAGATGTAATGCCATATGCCCGTGGTAAGATCATAGCCTAAAGGAATCTGTGTGGAGGTGAATCCTGCCGGCAGGCAGAAACCTGCTCCAGTTTTATCCTTGTGAGCTGCTGGTGTGGGCCAGGGGGCTGCCCAGCACTGCAGGGCAGGGGAACCCTTATTTCCAAGGAACCCCCCCCCCCCTGCAAAGCCACTACTCTCTTTTAAATTCAGTGCTTACTGGATGTAAAATACATGAAAACCAGGCAGGGAAAGATGACTAAATGTCACAGGAAAGTGAAAGTTGATCTCAACTCAAAAGTAAAGCTAACGGGTCTCAGATGGGGAAGGGGTTCTCTGTTTTTCCCAGTGCTACACAGTACTGCAGGGAAAGGCTGTAAAAATTGGGGTCTCATGGAAGGCCACCAGGTGGAGGAAGGTGATTCTCCCCCTCTACTCCACTCTGGTGAGTCCCCACCTGGAGTATTGAGTCCAGCTCTGGAGTCCCCAACATAAGATGCACATTGACCTATTGGAGCAGGTCCAGAGGAGGGCCACAAATATGATCAGAGAGCTGGAGCACCTCACTTATGAGGACAGGCTGAGAGAGTTGGGATTGTTCAGCCTGGAGAAGAGAAGGCTCCGGGGAGACCTTATTGTGGCCTTCCAGTAGCTAAAGGGGACCTACAGGAAAGATGGGGAGGGACTCTTTATCATGGAGTGTAGCGATAGGACAAAGGGTAATAGTTTTAAATTAAAAGAGGGTAGATTTAGACTAGATAGAAGGAAGCAATTTTTTACAATGAGGGTGGTGAAACACTGGAACATGTTACCCAGGGAGGTGGTAGATGCCCCATCCCTGGGAACATTCAAGGTCAGGTTGGATGGGGCTCTGAGCAACCTGATCTAGTTGAAGATGTCCCTGCTCATTGCAGGGGACTTGGACTAGATGACCTTTAAAGGTCCCTTCCAACCCAAACTATTCTATGATTCTAAGGTGAAAGTGGCGTTGCCCAGGGCAGGGTCTGTAAGCTGGGCCCTACTTCAGGGTGTTATTTTGATGTCAGTTATGTATTTTTCACCATCAAAGAAAAAAAAGGAGATTCCTCTTCCTGGCAAGAGAATCCAGTTTCCCCAATTCCTCTCTGCTCTCTGGACTGAGCTACTTATGCACATTGCATTGCAAAGCACTAAACCGTCCCAAACCCGACGTTTATACGTAAGTAGTGTTTTATATTCTATTCTGTTGGTGTCAGACCTTCCTCTACGTTTCTGCCCTGCTCTTAATTTTCTTAGATGCTACCTTGCTTTATTTATGTTTATTAGGACACAAATAAAACATATGTTCTTGGGAAAGAATGTTGCAAGTTTGCAGACTTCTGCCTTCACCTTTTAATGTGCTTTTCTGCTCAGAAAAGATGCCGTACTTGAAAAATGTAAATTGAACATATTTTATGCTTACAGAAGGAAATATATTTTTAAAATAGATGTGTATCTCTTTCAAAACCTTGAGGTGAATTATTCAGCTGGGATTGAAGTGCATTATGTCTTACCATCAATAAATATGCCTGTTTAAATGAGAGGCAGGGCCATGTTTTCTCAAAGCTATGTTTTCACATTGCTTTGTTTTATAGCTAGATGTTACCTCTGAGACTGATCCAGGTTTAAAATTTGCTTGCTTCTTAAGTAGAAATGAATAACATCATTTTGGCTTTTCAGTTTGTAGAGAAAGGATTCATATACATGTTGCATGTTTTCACTGATCTGGAAACAGAGTGGCTTTAATTAGACTCTATAGAGTAGATGCTCATGAACGAGAAAGAAAGTAAAAAAACTCTCGTTTCACATGTTGAGTTCTGACACCAAATGTAAGAACAACAAAGCTCCTCTGTGTGCATCCCCAAAGGTCGCTTATTATGGTCTGCTATTCTGTTGTGTCTGTGTACACACATACTTGTGTGCGAGCAACTCTTTTATTTTCCTCATCATCCTTTTTTCTAGGTCGCGATGCCAGCTGTGATGAGCAGATACGCTTCTATTGTCTACCATAAGTCAGCGCCTGGGGAAGTGCAGGAGATGTGAAGATATCTGACTGCATCTCTTTCCCCTCTGATTATAGCAGCTAACCAGGCGAATGGAAGGAATACAGATGAAGAAAGTAATTGAAGCCCAGTTCCTCCAAGGCATTTAAGCATCTTTTTCAAACCTTTGAGCATCTCCGCACTTCTGTGCTCACAGCAGAGGGAAGGGGAGGCATTGTGACTGTAGATACATCTAAGGATCATGGTTCCTTGTTGATGCCCTCCTTTCACCCCTGCAGGCAATGGGCTGACGGCTGTTGCATTATGGTTGGTGTACCAGCAGTGTCTGTAACCCACTGGAGGTGTCTGCAAGGTGCCATTCAAGAAGTGCATGCTTTGTCTGCAAAAAAATACAAGCGTTATGGTAGAGCAGATCATTGGGCTGGTATTGGCAGTGAGTAGAAAGGCTGGATGACGAAGTGATGGAGAAAAACATTTTCCCTTCTCAGCCTCATGTTGTTAATCATCCTTAACTGTAAACCCAAGAGAAACCAAGTCCTTGTGTCCAGGGGACTTTGGCTACATCAACACTAGTGAAGTAAACACTGCCAGAGCCTGGTGGTCTCTGCCCCGAGGCAGGCTGGCTTGTCTGCCCTGGTCTATGCTATGGACCTCTCCTCACCTCCACAGCTGTGGGGGTCTGTCCAGGCTGCCTGTGGGAATGGTGCCTGCTTTGTGCTATCTCCTGAGCCATGGAAGGAATGTGTGGGAGAGCAGTAGCACACCCAGGCCAAAAGCCTGACAACAGAAAACTGAATTGCCGTGCCCAGTCTGGTGCCCTGGCACTTTTAATTTACTAGAGTGCTGCACTTCAGATCTCCAGTGTTCACAGTGGTTCTATCACATCGTTTAAAAAGAATGTGGTTTATTTTGAATGTACATCAAAACAGTGTGTTGAGTGGGACCAGCAACTTTTCCAAAGCCTGCCTTGGGTTTTAGAACTGAGGATACATGTTTGGCTCTTAGCACACATTTTTTCAAGAGCTCCAGAGAATGTGCCTGCCAAAATATCCATGCTTGCTACATGCAGTATATTTGCTTGCACGTATGGAGGGTGCAGGCTGCGAGCAGTATGTCTGCTGTGAGATGAAAGTCTTCTCTTTTAGCTTGGCCCTTAATTTCCAGTAGACGGACACCAAGGGTACCAAGCCAGCTTGATTGATTTGTCTCAGCCTGAATCGTAAAGATTTGTCACTGCTGGGGGCACCTTGATAACGGGACAGAGCTTTCACCAGTATCCTGCAACAATCCTCATGGCCTCCTGCCCCATAAGCTGAGACATGGAGAAGGAGCAGAGAAGCTGAGAGCTTCCTGGGCTGTCGCGGCGGTGGGAGACGCAGCCCCATGATGCAACTACCAGCTCTCTGTGCTGACAGCAGTGATTGTCTTAAAATGAGCTTTTTCCTCCTCTTCCCACTGCACACACATTGCTGGGGTTTGGCAGCTAATAGAAGGAACTGTGATGGCTGCTTCTGTATTTGGTGCAAGGCTGGACCGTTAGCTGGTGTAGCATTTGTGTGCGACAGTCCCATGTTGCTGTCCCTCTTCTGGAGCCAGTGCTTTCAGCATCAACCCATTTGGACTATTTTAGCGAGAGCCTTCAGCCATCTTCCTAATAATGTCACTGGTCTCTGGGTTGTTTGCCTCTCTGACCGTTCTAGGAGACACAGCAGATGATGTGCTCCACAAAATGCAGTGATGTTATTTAAAAAGGGAAATAGAAGAAAAACTGATGTACCAGCTCCTTTTTAGCAGAAAAAAAAAAAAAAGAGAAAGAAGAAAGGGATGGATGGCGAATTTCTGTTTCTATTCTGTGTGTGGATGGTACTATTTAAAAATAGCTGAGCTGACTGACAGTTATAGGAGTGATATTTATTTGGTTATTCCTGAAACTTCATTACTGTCTAGGATGCCCTTTGTGAGAGATTTCTGAGATCAGTTCCTAGTGACAGACAGCGTTTCTGCACCAACAGGCTGATGGAAAAAATGAATGTTATCTCTTGCTAACAGGAAGGATACTTGCTCCCTGCCAGTGACTTGATGTTCTGTGTGATGGTCAAAGGCTGGGTTAATCTCATGGGGCTGCTTTTCAGCTCCCACAGGTGGATGGCATTTGAGATGCAACAATACAAAGCGTTAGACAGCCTCACACGGGATGGAGACACCAGGATATAGTGTGACGAACAGACTGCAAAATCACAATCTCCTAAATAATTTTGTCAGTTCTGCTTTTTTTAGTAACAAACCAGAACAAGCTGTGCTCCTTGCCCCAGAGAAAACAGGAATGTTTAAAGTGAGACTTTTCCCTCCCATGTGGCGTCCAGTTGCCCATTACAGCTGGACAGTAGCCTTTACGGTCCTTATTTTTTTTTCAGGAATCTGCCTTATAGTAACCAGCACCCTGGCAAAGGCTCCTTGACAACACCTCAGGGACTTCAGGCTTGGCTCAGGAGCCAGCAAGGGGCCATTCCCCTGAATTTGCCTGGAGGTAGCTGCACAGTTTTGGAGGCCGGGAGAGTTTATGGATGAGGCCAGGCTATGCCATTTGGTCTCAGTGCAGGGCATAGATGCAGCCAGGGCTCAGGGGGAGTGTGTGGGTACACAGCAGCACTGGCCTGGATATGTTAGACGAAATGGTTGAGACAGAAGAGGATTAGTCAGAACTGTGTTTGTTGTCCAGATGGTTAGGACCCTTGCACCTGCAATGTTATTCACTTATTTATAGTGAAACCAGAACAGGAAAAATTCTCCTGAGGAATCCTGAGCCGTGGCCTTGGCTGGCATCACTTAACGTGCATCAGCAGAACACGGCCGGGTTCAGCCGCAACGGTGTGGACTGAAATACTCTGGAGAAATGGAAACCCAGCACCGGGGAACAAGCAAGTAACCTTTGTGAAATGGTGACACAGGCACAAGTCTGGCTCTGTTCCAGGAAAAGCCTTTCTCACCTTTCTAATTAGTGGGGGTCTCACCGGGGAGTGCGGGAGATTCATGGCCATTTTACCCAATGTGCTTTCTGTAATTTACTGTTCTCATTACAGAACACGAGATGATTTTTCATAGCGAGTCTGGAGGGAACTGGAACTGCGCAAGCATTGTCCAGGCTCTTGTGTCAGAGCCTATTTAATGTCTAAGCTGATTAAAAGCCTGCCTTCTTACCAATCATGTATCATAAAATGGCCTGCTAGCACTGTGAAGGAGAGAGGGAAAATTTCATAAGGGTGGTGAATCTGAAGTACAAGATCTGAATGTTGACTTCTAAAGGTTTGAAAACTATACAAAACAGGATCTGGAAAAGATCTTCAGCTTCTCCACCTATAAACAAGCTTTGGTTTTTCTTGGCACTGCCAAACCCTGGCTAATAGCAATGAGTAAAGGTGTTACTGAGTGCATTGACATCCCATGACACTGAAGTACCGAAACGGGAAGGGGACCTCTGGGAACCTTTTCGAGTTGTCTCTTCTTCATGTATCAGATACAGACTCTAAGTGCTGGGAGAAGACTAGGCTGAGAGATGTTTGTGCTCCCTGGTCTCTCACCACGTCTTTCCAAGTGCTGCCCCTTGCTCTCCAGCTGCCAGCCCTCCTCCTTCCCTGGTCCTTTGCAAAGGGCAATTGGCTTCGTCTTCCCCTGCAGCCGCAGCTGATGCTGCAGAGCAGGCCTTCAGAGCAGGGTTAGCCTCCGAAACACGCCTCCAGAAATGTCCTCTAGAAGAAGAGCTCACACACTGTGTGCACCCAGTGAAAGCCTGAGCTCCAGATTGTGATCTGGCTACCCTCCTCACCTTCAGGAACGGTGAGATAAGTGATGCTGCTGAAGATAGTGCTGTAAAAAATAAACTGACAAGGCTGCGTTTATAAACCGTGCACCCAGTTTGAACCCCCACCTATCCCAGCAAGAAACAGAAACACACCACGCAAGCTGTGTCCTTAGACCGTGGGAGACCAAGACTCTCATACTCTGAATTTCAAATACAAGCACTTGTAAGGAAATGACCTTGCAAGACTTGCCGATGCCCTGAAACAAAAGGGTTTATATTGCCTTTAAAATCATATTCTTAGATCCGTTATTCCCATTATCCATATAAATGTCTAATCCTCTTTTGAATTGTGCTAAGCTCTTGGCACTGGTACTGTCTTGTGAAGTAGGTTCCAATGTTGTAAAATTTTTTGAGGTCTTTTTTTTTTGACGTTGTGTAGTTTCTGGCTTGCAATTTCATTGAATACCCTCTCTTTCTTGTATTATGAGAGGAAAAATAACTGCCCTTCATTTTCATCACTTTACCCTTGTATTATTTTGTTTACTTAAATTGCTTTCTCTTCTAATCATCCTTTCTCTGAGGTAAGGGGTCCCCGTCTTCTCTGGCGGTTCCTGTGTGCCCCCTGTGCGTTGCTCCAGCGGGATCAAGGCAGGGGCTACAAGCAGATAATAATGTGACCAGCTTATTTGATGAGTATGTTCAAGGAGGGTATAAATATGAGAATATTACAATCTCCTTATGAAAAATAAGCAAGCAGAAAAATGGCTTAATTAATTGAGTAAATTATTCCCTATGGATTACTTGTCCAGTTCTGTCACTAGCACTTAAACATAATGGTGACCAACTAATTAAAAACCGTAGAACCAAATTTATCATCTTGAATAGAAACATTGTGCTCAGGCTATTTGAAGGCTGAACTTGGACATTTACCTTAAATTATCCATACTGATGTGATGTATTTGATCACTGATAGTCGTAACAAATTTTTAAATATGCAATAGTCACTGTTTAATAACCCCACGAGCTTTATCCCGAATGTTCTTTACTTAATGCACTCCTGTATGTTGTGTAAGGATGAAGAATGGATAATCCCTGAAAGGGGAGGATTATTCAGTTTTTCGTCTTAAAGTTTCAAAGAGCATTTCAAATCCCAGAATTATTTATGTAACATTTCTGAAAATGAAAATCTTTGAAATGCTTGCATTCACTTAAAAGCACACTGTGAAAGGGCTGCAATGACAGGAACTGCTATTTATGCGGGATGAAAGCCGGCCTTGTTGATCTGATTTTATATTGTAATAGACAGGATTATTGATCCTGTGTTTTCGTGGTGGATGCTGTAAGTGTTTTGTGCCCAGCTTTCTCACAGCTTCACTCAACCTCTCTTTTGTATTGGTGACCTTTCCTGAGCTTTTTCTTTTGCAAAGAATGTGCAGGCAGCGACAGTCGCGGTGAGCGGTGCAGACGTCAGTTTTCACTTTCCTCCCATCTGAAACCTCTCGTGTGGTGCTTGGCAAATGGCTTGAGCCTCGCTGACAGCCTTCCTCCTTGCTTCCTTTCCCGGAGTGTCCTGAACAGGTTTCAAAACCACACCGAGTTTTCTTATGTCTTAGAAAAATACCTATGTAAGTAACCTTCCATGCACAATAAAAGCTGGTGGCATTTTATATTGAGAACATTTAATGGGCTGAAATTTTCTGTGTCTTCACAGAAATTTAATTTTATTAAATTTAATTTTATTAAATTTTGACAGGTAATTTATAACTGCCCCCCAAAAAATCAGAAAGAGCTTTTCTAATGCTCCAGATAATACTGTAATTTGTGTATGCATCAGGAGTGCAATCAGCTGGGGCTGTGCTGGCTGGTAGGTCAGAACTGGCAAACCTTGGGGTGGCTTTGGTGGGATGGGAACGTCAAGAAGTGGTTTCTGAACATGGATTCCCACTCGGGTAACTGTCCAGGCAGCGATGGCAGGGATGGAAGGTGCTCTGCCACACGTGTCTCTTCCCTGCCACATGTCCTGAGCCTCTCCAGGGGCTGGGGAGAGGCTTTGCTCAAGCAGGTCTTGATGTCCATGAGCAGTGGGTGCAGCTGGCTGCTGAATCAGCGGCACGTGTTGGGGCCTGTCGAAATATTTTCCCTCTCCCGAGTCAGGAGGCGATACAGCATCCTCACCTCCCCAAGACCTCATCCACGGGCTGAGAGGGGCAGGGAGTCTGTAGGGACAGCTTGATATGGGTGGTCCACGGATCTGTGGTGGGGTCTGGGAGCAGCAGCGATGCCGTGCAGCACCTAGGGGTCTGCTTCCTCAGTCAGCTCCACACAGAGAGTCTGTACAAAACACCTAAACATTAACTACCTTTTTACATTCAGGGAAAGAAATGACAGCCTGCAGTTTCTGAGTACGAACCAGGAAACTGTGCCTGCAAGCAGCACTGTCTTCATTTATAACACATTTTGGCTGATTTGAAAGAAAAAATTATCCCAGTCATAGGGCTGGGTCTGTTTACAGGACAAATTCATGGTGAAAAAAGGGCACCCAATAGGTGAAATTTGGACTATGCTACCCCAAACTGAGAACAGCTTCATATATTCTAATACAAGGAGTCAGCAATTTGATTAGTAGCAGATTAACGTTTTAGAGCAAGTATTATAATAATTCTATAAATTGGCAAGCCAATTTCTCACAATACTCAATAATTCAATTCCTGGTTTCACCCCATAATGTCCAGCAGGAAGAGTAAGACCCATTTAAGGCAAATGCAAATGAACAAAACTGGATTTTTGCTGGATTTGTAGCTTTGCTCCTCTGCAACTCTGGCTTTTGTTATCACACAGAGCTGATCAGAAAATACATAAAACCTAAAAATATGAAAACATAAATGTGTAAATCATCTACCAGAAAAGTCCTCAAGACGGATATTTTAAAAGTGAAATTATGCCTTACTCGTATGAGAGAGGAATACGCAAAAGACCTCAAAAATAGCAGAACGAGCAAGTATTTGAGGGCTGGGGGGCTGGCTGGGACTGCGGGCACGATCTGCTCCGTGAGGAGGTACAACGAGCGGCTCTTTGCAGAGAAGCAGTGGCATTCCTGGGGAGGCACAGGGCCAAAGCTGGAGTGACTGAGCAAGGCAGGATGTGAAACACGCCCCGTGAAACACATTGCCTGCAGTGTCTGATTATGTGGAGAAGTGGAATGTATACATAAACCGTGGAAAATGATTAATTTGCAGGGAGTTAGAGGCGCGGAGGTTGCGTCACTGACAGCCCATCCAAATTGCCTGATCTTATCCAAGTTCTTAAGTTATTTCCTAATAATCCATATAATTAGAATTTTCAAAGAGCAGTAATTATGGCCATTAAGGTTTTAGCAACAGCATATTTATATAATATAAAACAGTGTCAGCTGTGTATGAAGCAGATGATAAACATTTTAATGCAAGTTGAAACTCAGAAACTTTTCCCTACCTGTTCCAGTTGGCTGCTGAGCTCCAGCCTGCCAGGGCTCTGCTGAACACAGCTGCGAAGAGCTAGCAGCAGAAGGTAGCTCCAGGGGAGCCTGAAGATGCTTATGTTGTCCATCTGGAAAGCAAATTGAAGGATGTCATTAATTTTTTGACAAATAATAGTACTAGAATAGCTCAAATGCCAAAATAGTTTCCTTGTAAGGCTGCTTTAGTTACCATAATCAATAAGAATCTAATTTTGGGGCGGAAACCATGCAACCAGTAAGCACAACCGTTCCGTGCCGTGCACATGCTGTGGGGTCCTGGCTGGCAGAAGAGCTGGATGTAGTAATAGCGGGTGGAGACAGAAGGGGCATGGCAGTGGCCACGGGCAGAGGCTGGCTGCATAACCGGCGCTCTCCCCGTGACGACGCGCGCCGTGCCCAGCAGGACGGCAGGCACTGCTTGGAGAGTGAGTGATGTAGCAGCGTGGCAATTTTAATTTCCCCCCCCAGAAATGATGGATGGAGGTCTTCATGAAGGACTCCTGAGTCACGCAGGGAGCCAGCGAGGCAGCTGTGAGTTTTGGGAAGCTGGCCTGCCTCTTCCTCTGTTGCCTTCCTGTTGTTTCTTCTCTGTCAGCGCCGTCACTCCTGTCCTTTCACAACCATATAGTTATCATGATGCACACAATCAGCATTAGATTCTCCATTTTCTTATGTTCTTTTACTCCAGAGATACATTTTTTTTTCCAAACCCAGGCTCCTGCAAGGGCCCCCGTGTAGTCCTGGCAGTGTCTATGGTAGTTCACAGTCTGCTTTCTCCACGCACATGCCTGTTTTATTCTTAGAACAAATTCACTTGCTGATGGTATCTTTGGTCCTTTCTGTCACTGTTTGGGTGTCTACTCAGAAACTCTCCACAAAGATAAAATTTTGTCTGCCTGAATAGCTCGAGTGGACGGTTCTGTAGACATTGAATATCACAGGCACAAGCCCAGTCTGTTGGGATATAGCTCTATCTGTGGCTCCATTTCTTGCTCGTGCATTGGTATAAAATCACTGGTTCTCTAATAGTGCTTAAAAAATTCTGTGTGATCTTGCAGCTGTTAATTACATTATAATTCATACGAAAATGGTGACTGTGTGTGTAAAACTCATCAAACTGATTCCTGCAGCTTCCTCTCTCATTACTTATCTTTTAAAATTTTATCCCGGTAGCGCAGAGGGCTCTCGAGCAAAAGCAGCACAGCGCAACCACTTTGCAAAACTATTGCAAAATATAGACTCTTCCACCAGGGGTTAGCAGTCTGAATGAACACGGGGGTAAAGGAAGTGTGATCATTTCACATTGAGAAAAAATATCTTACAGAGAAAATAAGTGACATATAGGTCTGACAGTGCTGAGAAGTTGTTTCTGAAGCTCAGAGGAAGGAAGTGTTACCCACAGAACTCGGGGAGGACAACACTTCATTTCTTCATAGCAGATGCCAAGGAAAATATTCAAACACTTTAAATTAATGGTCCTATCGAGGTAGTTATCAGCTTGTACGATCGGCAAGGAATGAAAAGTGCATGGTACAATCAATTAAATGTACAATGTGCCCATGGGAACGAGGTGGATCACAGCAGATTAACACCCTGTCAGGGTGACACAGAGCACGTGTGGAGCCCCACCACACCGTGCGAGGAAGATGTGCTTATCACCGCAACGGTGGCAGTCTCAGAGCTGCTTTATCCACTGAAAACCAGTTCCATGTGAATCATATGGAGATATTTATCATATTCCCTCCGGAGCTGGGGATTGTTTGCTTAAATCCCCACGCTGCCTGGGGAGGACGATTCACACCATAAGCAGCAACCACCAAACTTTGCAGGGCTGCAATGCTGCTGCAAAAATAGAAGCAGGGCCCTGATTTAAAACGGTTTGAAACTGCTGCGTTGCTCAAGCCATGCGGTGCCAGGGGGGGAAGCACAAAAGGGAAAGCAGCCTTTTATCATAAATCAGGGTTTCTCTTTGAGTCTTGTAGGGAGGGGATGGGTCATGGGCCAGAGCACGGCTTCGACTGCTGCGGACGAAAAGGCGTTTCTGTTCAGCGAGTGTTCGTTGATCTGTGTGAAAAGAGTTGGTGGAGACCAAGCCGCCCGCTCCCTCCCAAGGCTCGTCCTTTCAGGGCTGCGTGGGTGGATGCTCTGAGCACATCTGCTCATGGGAAGCCTGTTTGGGGCCAAACAGAGGGCTCCAGCTTCCTCCAGCAGTGGAGACACAAGTTTTTCTTTAAAAAATAAAAGGTCAGGGGCTCCTTTGGCTTGCAGGAAATGTTTCTGTCTCTCAGTTACAGAAGCAAGACCAAGTCCTCGGTGATTCAGAGGTGGGAGATGGATGGATTGGAGGTTGAGGAGGTGGCCTCGGTCTCTGGAGGGTGGCAGCCAGGCTGTGGCTGTTCTGGATGGCACCGCTGGATGGGCATCTCTTCATCAGAGGTGTGGTGGTACCTGCACTTGCCATCACCAGCCCCAGCCTCCCAGGACACAAAAAATACCAAATGTCGTCACAGGCAGTTCTGCTCCTTGTGTAGCGGGTTTATTTGCTTGTAGCCCTTTGTGTTCCTCTCCCCTGCCCTCTGCTCTGGGCTCCAAGACCCGGCTGCTGGGAATTGCCCTGGCCACTGGTAAGGTAGGGATGTCCACATTGAACCCACAATCCCCATAGGACTCTTGCATCTTTGAGTCTGTAAACGCTGCTCTTCTCTCTCCCCATACACTCCAGGGATTTAGCTGCACCAGTGTAATGTATATTTAGAAATGCAAATAAGAGGGCCTGTGGGGCACCCAACCGCTGTGGCAGTGTGGGAACGGTGGAAATTAAATGTCCCAGTTGTTTCCAGACCTTTCACTTGGATTTGCTTTTACGTTTTCCGCATCACTTTGATCTCTGATCTAAAAGGCTCTGCTTGTCTCAAAAGCTGCAGTCCAGTTTCGAGTTATCCAAAGAAACACGCAGATGGTCTGAACATTTCAAACAAAGTTTCTCCAGCTACACTCCTGGGTTTCAAATGTCCCAGGGCACTGAGCAGTTAATTAATTTCTAAACTCTTTATGTAACAACTCTAACTCTTCACCTCGGTACTCTCCCTCATTCTGGGACAAAAACTGGATTTTCTCCTTGCTTCTGGAACTATTATTCAACCAGGCATTTGCTATTTTAAATGGCTGTGATCCGCAAAATTTTGCAGTGCATATTATTTCAGATAGTTCATAGGAAACCAATTTTAGCTGTGACAAAATGTTCTGAACTTGCTACCACATTTTTATTGCTCTTTGGCTCTGGATTGATTTTCTCTTATTAGCTGGAGCTGCCTGTGGCTTTTTTTATCAGACAATCCTGGAAAGCAGCAAATCAGTCTGGAGCTCAGCTGCACAAAGCAGAGTTGCTTTGCTTATTGATGCATGCTTTTAGATCACTTAAAGTGTAACAAGAGTCAGCAATTTAGCTGAATAGGTTTGGTTTTCAGCTTTGATTGAAATTCACAGTTTAGAACATTAGTAGAATTAATTTGCTGGAGATTCTTATCTTTCCCAGTTAATTTGAATGAAGTGAGGTATGTAAATGTATGTACTTTGCAAGTTGTTATCTTTACCATTTCAAAACAAGATTGATTCAGGCAAAAAGCTTTAAAATCCAAGCAGAGGATGATTGCTGGAGGCCTTGACTGGGGAAGAGGGTTGTGATTTTGCCTGGAGTTTGTAGGGACAGCTTGATGTGGTGTTTTTGCAGAGCTGAGGAGGGAGATGAAGGCAATTTTGATGGCAGTGAATGTCATTTAAAGGCAGAGAGAGCAAAGATGCATGGCTGCAGGAGGCAGATAATCCTGGCTAATATTTTTAATCAAAATTCCTTAGGTAGGAAATGGCATCTGAGGAACCTGTAGGAGACAAGATGCAGCTGGGAAACAAAGATGAAGATCCTGGAGTTCAGACAGGGCTTTGAGGAGGCTATGGAGGGGATATTAGGCAGCTGAATATTTTGACATGTATGTTGAATTAGATGATTAATCCACAGGAAGCAAAACGACCCAGGAGAGACTGTGATCATGGGGGCACGGGAAGCAGCTGAACCAGACTTGAAGCATATACTGACTGAGCTAGAGAAGGGAAAGGAGAAGGGAGGAGAAGGCAGCAGGAGAGCAGCCAGCTCTATATGGAGAGAGGCGGAGAAGCAGAGGTAGCCATGGGATCTAGTTGGGAACGAGATACCCCATCATGGAGGCAGAGCTGAAATACCTCTACCCGCGCCCTAACGCTGCCAAAGCTCCACTCTCCCGCTGGACCTTGGATTCGTGCAGGGAGGAGTGCAAGTGTTTGGGTCCAGGCAGGCAACAAACAGACAAGTCAGATGTGAGCTTGATAGACAGAAAAGGAGTAAAGCCTGTGGGAGAGGCCTGAGCTTTGCTCACAGACCTGCCTGAGCAGCCGGCACCAGGGGAGTCTCCTGATGACCCTCTGGGGAAGAAGGACCACCAGACACCACATCATCAGGCTGCAGCATCTGGTGAGCATCCTTAAATTCATACAAACATGGCATGCTGTTGTAGGAGACCCCGGAGAGCAAGACTCTATATGGGTTGTGGGGTGATGGCCCATATAGAACAAGATTTTGCATTGATAACATCTCGCGGAATAACCTCATAAAGTCACAGAATGGTTTGGGTTGGAAGTGACCTTTAAAGACCATGTAGTTCAACCCCCACTGCCATGGGCAGGAACATCTTTCGCTAGGTAACATTGATCAGAGCCCCATCCAACCTGACCTTGGACACTTCCATTGATGGGACATCCATAACTTCTCTGGGCAACCTGTTCCAGTGTCTCACCACACTCACTGTAAAAAATTTCTTCCATATGTCCAATCTAAATCTACCCTCTTTCAGTTTAAAACTCCTGACCCTTGTCCGGTCACTACAGGCCCTCATAAAAAGTCTATCTGTCTCTCTCCTTACCTCTTTGCTCTCCCATACAGCTCCCTGTGGTTTTGTTTCATTTGGTTTTTTTTACCCCCAGCAGGAAATGTGATGGTTGTTTATTGCTAGACACTGATTTATTTTTAGTGTTGCAGTACATGTATTCACTTCTTGGGCTGCAAATGATAACATGACACAGTTTGCTTCTGCAGTGGAGGATCATGTTAGCTTGATTAATTTTCAGCATTGAATAGTCCTGCATGCAAGGCAGGCGCTCATATTTTTGAGATAGTTTGTCCATCTTTTAGTATTAGCTAGTATTTCCTTGCTCAGCATTTATGCCTGTGAAAAGAGCTTTCCTACAATACAAAGTCACTAAAAAAATTCTGGAAAGAAGGAGATAAGCATCTCAATATTCCCTTTTTCAAATACAGTTTCAAATCTTCCCTGCTTGGAAAGGAGGGATATCTGCAAATAAAGAAGGCATGGCAGTGATCCTACTAGGGAAAGGGCTATGGCAAGCATCATTGGGGAAAGCTTTGCTTCCTCATGCACGTGGATCTGTGCTGCTGTCACCAGTATTTGTCCTCCAGCGATGCCTGGGCTTGCTAGGCAGTCCGCCAGCAGATGCAGTGAGATGGCCAGCTCTGCTCTACAGAGGAGATGCTGAGGAAGAGCACAGGGCAGCAGGGCAGAGCACAGATCCTGGCTTTCACTGCCCTGGCAGTGCCTGTCCACCAGCTGATGCTGCACCTCCACTAGCTGCGGGAACTCCAGCACTGGTCATCATTGCCTGGTCATCAGCACCAGATTCCCTCTCGTGCTAAGGTTTAAGGATGAAAGTGGGCTGCATCCCTCAGCCTTAAAAGGGAAGGAAACATTGCTGAACAACTTTAGTGGCCTTTGGGATCTTCCCTGAGGAGAAACAAAGAAAGCTTTGCCACTAGTTCCCCGGAACAGGCTGCCACATCAATGCCTTTAAGGGCTACAAAATATGAAAGATAATAAAACTGTCAAAAAAAGCTTTAAAGTCCAATGTGTGGGAGTAACACAAAGGGCACCAAGCAAGACAAATACATACATGCCTGCAAAGGCTTTTTTGTTGTACCACAAATTACGTAGAACACTGTGGGCATGGGGAGAAGCCTCATGGTTTCTCTCTCAGTGGTGGTTTTCCGCTGCAGGTGATAAGTATGTGACATCAATTGTCATCTGGATCTTGTTTTCTCAAAGCATTTAAAAAATGTTCCAAGTTACATTTCCAATTTATTCCACTGAACACCTCCAAAACCATACCAGAATAAGTGAATTAGCAGAAGCACTTAGCATTTAGAAGCTCTAAGGATTACAGGACACTTATGCAATATAAGCAAATCCTCCATTTCTGCCCATTAAAATTAGTCTTTTTATCCAAAGCTGGGCACAAGAGAAAATCAGACTCATTTTTAAAGCACTGAGCGCTCAACAGCTCTGATTTCTGAAAGGGCCATAGGCTGTTGAATACATTTGAAGACCAAGCCATGTATTTCCGTGCTTATATTTTTACTTAGAAGACTAATGCTAAGCAGTCATTTCCAAAAACCTTGCCGTAAATGATTTGCCAAGAAGACAAAACATCATATGATAGATGTAAACCAGGAGAAAGCCAGGGGATGTGATTTCTAATTTTGTTGCCAACCACAGTAAGTTTGTCCCTGCTCTCTTAATATTTATTGTGAGTCTTATAAGCTCCACTACTCGTACCGTGCCACCAGGCATGAATCCCAGGTTTTTTGGAAACCTTGAGAATGTACCCTAGCGACACCACATCCAGAAGGGTAGTAAAGGGGTTCTATATTGAAAATTTGTGTGGAGTAGTTGATTTCTTGATTGTGCAGCCAGACGGAAAAGTAGGAGGAAAAATTACCTGTCAATCAAACTCAATGTATTCTGCAGCTTTGTAGGCATTTCTTTCTGGATTGGAAGTCCTTTTGAAAAATAGTGTTTGATTTCAGCCAAACCAGCCATCTTAGACCTGCTATGAAATGTCTCATTTTTGGTATCTGTGGGAAAAAGAAAGAACAGAGTAGGAACATAGGTGTAAAAAGTGGGGCTGTGTTTGTCCCTTTTTTCAGTGTAGTTTAGGTTTTCCAGGGTTTTCCCAACGTAGAGGCAATCCAAGCTGAAAAGGCCTTTCTTCTCCTTGACGGTGTGTGAACTTGTGTTCAGGAAAAGGCTATAACTCAGGGATTTATTGGGCATTGCAGGGGAGGTACAACAGTTCTTACTGCTGAAACTGTCTGGATAAATCCCTTGAGAAGAACAGACTCAGGCATCCCAGGAACCCCAGGTCCCAGCTCTGTGCAGCTGCCCTGACACCACGCGCAGGGCAAGGCATGAGCTGCTGTCTCTTCTCAACAACCAATCTGCACCTCCTGAAATGGGACCCCAGCAGCTGGTTAGTGCTGTACTGTGCAAATCCACTTGCATCATAGAATCATAGCATGGTTAGAGTTGGAAGGGACCTTGAAGATCATCTAGTTCCAACCCCTCTGCCATGGACAGAGATACCTCCTACTAGATCAGGTTGCTCAAAGCCCCATCCAACCTGGCCTTGAACACTTTCAGGGATGGGGCATCTACCACCTCTCTGGGCAACCTGTGCCAGTGTCTCACCAGCCTCAGAGTAAAGAATTTCTTCCTAATATCTAATGTAAATCTACCTTCTTTTAGTTTAAAACCATTACCCCTTGTCCTATCCCTATACTCCCTGAGACAGAGTCCCTCTCCAGCTTTCCTGTAGGCCCTCTTTAAGAACTGGAAGGCTGCTATAAGGTCTCCCTGGAGCCTTCTCTTCTCCAGGCTGAACATCCCCAACTCTCTCAGCCTGTCTTCATAGGAGAGGTGCTCCAGCCCTCTGATCATCTTTGCAGCCCTCCTCATGTCATGAGAGCACAGTATGTATACTTAAGCTCCAAAAATCCCACTGCCTGCCACGTTGCTGTTTGAAAATGCTGCTAGGTAGAAATTAAACTCAAACTAAAAGTAATATCCCCATGCAAAAGAAGAAAGTTGTAGAAGTTATGTTTTTCCAGCATGAAAGTGTACTTACTCAAGTGCTTTTCTGGCTACTTGTAGCGGAAGAATTCTCATTGATTAAAATGTAGTTAAGTAGTGTTTAAATACAGTCAGATAAACCTGTACATGATAATTTTATCAGCCAATATGTAACTTCTTCAGGGATCAAGTCTGGTAAGGAATTAACTCTAGTTAGTGTATATGTATTCCTGCTTTCTGTTGGGTGCTGTGAGAACTGCCCAGTTATGAATAATTTGAATAGGACTGGTTGAGTTAAGTGCAGGTAGGACAGATTAAAAAATAAATGCTTATTTCTGTCGAAGTGTTAAGCCTTCAGAAGTTTTCATTCTGTGGTGGTTACAATGGATATTCCTTTATTTAAACTAAACCAAAACATTGTTCAGTGTCTGAACATTGTCAACATCCTTTTTGGCACATTTCCAGTAATAAATTTGAGAAATGCGATTACCTAAATGAACATTTGGGGATCTCGTGAGGAGGTGAGGAGCTGGGATAGAAAGGGCTGAGCTGGCAGCCTGGCAGCAAGGAAAGAAGAAACAAAACCCCCAAGTCCCACATGGTGGCAGAGGGATTGTGCACAGGAACCAAAGATTCGGAGAGGACATTTGCTATGTCTTTGAGGCACACCTTCACTTCTTTTTGAGGTTTGGTTACCTACCTCAGATACAAATCCCTTTTCTTCAAAGCGTCTTGGTTTGGGGAGGGAAGATGGCTATTAGGGAGTGGCTGAAACAATTTCTTATGTGGAGGACAGCCTCAAATGTATTTCAGATTGCTTCCTCCAGAAGGCTTGTTTTGGCCCCTTGTTCCAGCTAACAGCCTGCAGTCTCGGGCTTGTGTTAAAATGATGTCTGTACATCTTAATACAGCTGCTGACCGACCACATCTACTGCAAATGTTGCCCAGCCATTATTTGCAAAAGGTCAATAATATATTTTTATGCACTTAATAGAAAGTATAAAAGTAAAGTGCAGTCTTTGACAAATAACTTATTTTACAGAACAGCTTTTCTGAGAGCTGGGCCATTACTATGTAAGTGGCTTTTTTCCCAAAGAGGTTTCTAATTTACATGCATACACTATTTATTCTGGGCAGCTTACTGAACAGCCATCCCTGGGCAACACACTCCTATTCTTTCAGGCATCACCCGTTCAATACTAAATCTTTACTAAGCAGATCCATCCAGAGATTACACAACCCTTACAGTAAAATGAATACGACTGTTGAATATGTCAGAGATTGCTAAGGCTGAAACAACGGATGTTGGAGCTTTCTTTTCTCTCTGTAGATCACCTTCTTTTTTTTGTCAGATATTTATTTTTAAGCCTAAAAATCTAAAATTGGATTAACATGCTGAGAAGAAGGCTTTATGAAATAACCTTGTGGGCTAAAGTGCTTCCAGTTTTATAGAGAGAGAGGCAAAGAAGGAGTAGAACAATCCTAAAATAGCGGGAATCAAAGAGGGGAGTGTGAGAGGCTATGAGCAACTTCCTCTCTGAGAACAAATTCAGGATACAGTTTTCTGGGAAAAAGCCCATAACTGTTTGTCTGATGATTATTTTAGTGTAAATACAGCAGCATGTTTTACAGCTGAGTGGGAGACTTGCATTAGAATTTATAGTCCTCCTTTATTCTCCTAAAGTAATGACATTAGGATTCCTACAAGCCAGCTTGTTTATGTATTAAGTATTTCTGCCTTCTTTTTGCCTTTGGGTTTATTTTCTGTAATGCTCAGTTTTTGCTAGCACTATTTATATAGTGTTGAGCAATGGCGATGCAGTAAGGCCCAAGAGACACGATGGAGAAAAAAGCAGAGAGGAAGAGGAAGAAGAGAGGTGGAGACTTGGAGGAGGTAGGAGCAGAGTGTGGGACTCACCCACGTATATGAGTCCAGATATAAAGTGTGATCCAAGAGAATCATTTGGACAGAGTCCATCCAGGGGTTTGTGGTAGATTAGCAATATCACTGTATAAGCCGACTTAACAAATGGTTGTAGCATCTGCAGATGTGGGCAAATACTGGAGACTGTGGCAGCTGTGTGGAGTAGCTGTCTGTTGAAGATGAGTTCTTCTGCAACTGTCCACATTACCTCAAGCTGCAATAGTTTAATTTAGTGCGGTGCCCAGTAGATTAGTGGGGTCCAGGCACCTTGTTCACGTAAAACAAGACCCACAAGACCATGAAAACATTGAACGATCCAGATACCTTTGATTTCCCAAATGACACTGTGCAGCTGACTTGAACAAGGGACATCTTTTAATGTTCATACAGAACTGAGCTTGACTATAAACGGGGCCATGATGGGCCTGTCAGAAGAGAGGGAGCACTACTGTATCTCTTGAATGCTGCAGGGTAACAGAGGCTCCCATCAGTTTCAGTTTTAAATCCCACATTTTCCCTAGTTTCCTCACCGAGGGAAGGCCTTGGTTCTTGCCGTGGGTGTTGTTTGGACACAAGTTCTTTTCCTGCTCTGTGTTTGTGTTTGTTTCCTAATCTTCTTATGGAGGGCTGCATATTTTCCCCATGAAACATAGCCTGGTGCCAGCATGCAGCATTAGTAATGAAACCATGTGCCCCCAAGAGCAGCTGGGGAGAAGGAAGACTCTACAGATCTGGTAAGCGCACATGGAGGAGGACAGTTAACCACTGAAAGAACTTCCAAAGGCAGGTAATGTGTGGGCTCTTTGCTACCTGAAACAATCAAAGCAAGACTAGACAGCTTCCTAAGAGATGTTGCTGAGATCAGCAGCCTTCCATCCATGATGGGCCGATATGTTTGTCATGCAATGCATGACATTGCTTATGCCCTAATAAATAAAAAATTAGGCCTCAGGCTATGAGAAGAGCAAGATGTGTTGTTAATCCCACAGTCTGACTTGCTGTGGTGTAGCCCAGGGGCAGGGGAAGCTGGGGACCACTGCTGTGGTTCATTAGCAGGTTAGGGGCATGACATGTTGAACTGCTGTTGCTCACGGGAGTGTTAGACAATACGTTCAGTAGTCGGCCTCAGCCTTGAAATCTAAGGATAAATAACTGAGTCCATTGAAACCAATGGGAGTTTTGGTCTGGATTTGGCGGGAGCCAGCATTTCACCCTTTGACATCTGCCTCTCTCTGGCTCTCCAGTGAACTTCTGAGGAGCATGAAGAGTTTGTGCTCCCTTTTGCTAGACAAAATGACCGGTGATTGGTGATACCCATGAGATGCACTAGTGCTTGTTTGACTCGAAGCCCTTCACGCTGTGCAGACACCTTCACCCCTATGCCAGTGAGCACAGGGCAGGTGCAAACTCTCTTAGAGGAGTGGGACCAAACAGATCCCTGCTGGCCTGGCTCCACCATCCTGCAGAGCAAAAGCACTTGCACAATGTCAGACGTTCCACAGTCATGAAATATTTACTAGTCTTGTATCCAGCATAATGGCAGGGGGATATATATGTATTTTTTAATTCTTTTACCCAGACATTGTCACATCTTTGACCTTCCTGTTTGGTAGACTTGTTCCCTATCAAGGGAGCTTGGTGGCTTTGTTTCAGCACCTGTCAAATAGGGAATTGCTTCTCATAACGACGTGTGCTGCTGCTTTCTGTTTACAAATATGACCCTTTCTTCTTGGAAGCCGTGTGCTGCACAGCCCTGGGGCCGTGCTTCCTGGCAAGTCGGCTGGATTGTCCGTTACTCACTTGCAAGGAAATCAACTCAGCTTGAGTTTGTGTTTCTCAGAGCCAGGACACAGTCCTTGTAACGAGACAGAGATTAAACAAAGCTTGTATTTTTCCCTATGCAGACCGTGACATTGGTTGTTTCCCAGTGCAGTGTCTTACCCTTCCCTGGAACATGTTCAAAACACTGCAGTTATTTATTTTAATATAGGAGTGTTTGGTAGGATAGACAGGAGGGAAGGCAGATGGGTTACTATTAAAGATGTTGCAAGAGAAAGTTTGCAGGTTAGGTAGGACTGACGTAAGTACAACACCAAAATCTGTTAATGCCAAGTAAAATGTAATTCTTGAAGAAACAAATAGAAAAGTAAAAAAAAAGAAGCTGGGACACAAAGACTTGCCAAGAGAGGATGATGAAGTATTTATACTCCTCAAACTGATACCATTTGTCTAATGGGGTCTTTATTTCTAGGTGTCCCAGTTTCTCTCCTCTGAAAAACAGGACTTATTTGGAGGTGGATTTGAAACAAAATCTTATTTCAGACAACCAAGGGATGTAAAAAACTGGGGTTCTTGTCCAATCTAACAACACAGACTAGGGGCAGAGTGACCTCTGCCTGAATAAGAGGGGACAGGAGCGTTGTATCCAAGTCACCTACCCAGAGTGGGGAGGCTGGCATCCCTCCCTGGCTGTTGGGAGGTCGGAGTTGCCTTCAGCCCTCTCTGTCCTGCTGAACCCACGTTTATAGCCTCTAGACGTGAGCGTATAAGTATGACCATTTATTGTGTTATTAATGGAAATAACTACCAGTAATAAATCTTCTGTACGTGCCATATTAGAAAGCACTCAAGTCAACAAATAAATGTTAAGAATTGACCCTGAAGTGAGGAGTTGTGAAGATGTACCTTGCAGGGCTATTCCCCTGTGGGAATGACGGAGGGAGGAGGCGTAGCTTTGTACACATCCATGAGCCGATGCTTGGCTGTGCTTGCCAAGCTTGTGAGAGTCCTCTGTTGAGATCAAAGATTCAGCTCATCTAAGGGTCAGGCCATGGGCCCTGGGAGTATTTTCAGCTGTGCCCCTCTCCCACAAGCACAGCCTGTTCCTCCCTCTCATTTTCCTGAGGCATTTACAGCAGTTAGGATTATCTAAGTGTTGGCTGCCCTTTGAGACTCCTCAAGCCCCATCGTTTTCATGTGATCCATGCACACGTCTGTGCATCTTTATCTGGGTTGAAAATTATGTTACTGCAAAAAACCCCAACAACCAACCATCCAACCAACAACAGTTATGTATCTGCCTCAGGGACACATACTTGAGTCCTTCTGTCATGGCCCAGTCAGAGAATACATGCAGTTCAGTCTAGCATGTGGCCAGCTTCATCCTGTCTGGAGTAAATTCCTCAGTACGTGGAGCAAGGAGTTCATATTATTATTTTAACTGGTAGTATATCATGTGAAAATGATCCTGTGTCCCTGTTCACTGGTGTAACAGACAATAATGCAGCTGCAGCTTTCTGGACTTCTTTTGGGATGTGCATGGCATGAGGATAGCTGTCTACCTCAACCTGGGTGACACCAAGTCTGGTCTATGGAGAATAAGCTCTCCTGGGCATGGGTGAAGTTTGAGTGCAGCCAGTGTAAGGAAATGTCTAATGACAACACGTGCTTACAGGGTTAGGGGTAGGGTCATTATCTGGGGGGAGAAGGAGATAGACGCAGGTCCCTCAGATGATAGCCCTGGAGACCATCCTAGGTACCAGAATGTCTGATGTTGGAGTGGGGCTTTCTAAATCCTGGTTTTTGTGGATATTTCACTTTACATAAACCAATTAATTCTTCTTTGGGCCAGTAACAGCTAGAATGTACTAGGGGTTATGAGTCTCAGGGTTGGTGGATGAGGTGTCCTGTGTATGCTTCAACAAATGTGTACTTGTTTTATAATACTAGAACTCCTTCAGCAACAGACACAAAGTGAGCCCGATCCCTCCACATCATATAGTTTGCACTCTCCATAGTGATGGAAGACTTGAATCTCAGGGAATCGAAACCAGATCTCCAGTGTCTGATGTTGCATCTGTACTAATGAGTAAATAAAACAGCCAAACCCCTGTTTTCTCATTCTGTTGCTGACATCACGGCCCAGCTTACTTGCATGAGAAAAATGTCTCTTCCCTTCCAAGTAAGGAGACTGCTCTCTGTGCTGGGCCAAAACTATGCTGGAGACTGTGCTAAGAGTCCTGGGGGATGGACAAGGGGTGTGTGAAGTACCAGCGCCATGGCCCAGCCCTCTCCCCACTCTCCGTACTGATACAGGTACAGTCTGGCTGCGCACTGCTCCTCTCTGCATCTTTCTTCTGCAGGAAAGAAAGGACTGGCCAGGCTTAGGTGTCTAATTCTGGCTGAAGGGAAGTGACTTTCTCTTGCATGGGCAGAGTCAAATCTTCGCTTCTCTGCTTAGCCTTAGTGGAGGATTTGGGCAGTTCTCCTGTATCTTCTGTAAATCTCTTTTTAATGGCCTCTCTCACCATGAATCACAACCTGGGGCAGTGAACGGTAAAATCTGAGCCTTACCACAAAGACCATGGGCAGTACCTAGATAAATCCCAGTTGCAAATCAACGTCCCTGGTGTTTTACATTTGCTATGAAATGCCGGACTCTGCGCACTTTCCACAGGAGGCAGCTGGAATATAAACGCAGGGATGTCTGACTGCCAGCAGCCACCCTCAGCCCCAGTCGAGGATAACAGCTTCTCCTTTGCATCTTTTTTGGCAGCTTGAGAGTCAGTCCAGACATTTTTCTCTCCTGTTCACCAGTCCTGGTGGTCTGGAGCAAAGACCTCACTGCTTTCCCCTTCATTTCACATGCCGTATGCACTTACTCAGTGGGCTCCATCACCATGCTCTTCATTGTCAAGTGACAGGTTGCTGGCAGTGGTATGTACACTTGATGCATAACAGCACCCCTGCACTCCTTTTCTCCCTTAAACAGATCATGTGTTAAGATTGGAGTTATGAGAGCAATCCCAGCAGGCCAGAGCTAAGCTTCTGAGTTCACAGCCCCCATCATTTTGCATGATTTCTAGCTCCTCTGAGTGGCTTCCCACACTCATAGCAAGTGTTTTAAGAGCTCGTTGCTCTGCTTATGGCATCAATCCTTATCATCTGTCTCTGAGCAGGACCATATTTGCACTTTAACTTCACCTAACAAGAGACTGAAAGGCATTCTGAGGCATGGAGCGCCCTCGATTTCTACTGAGGCCTTTCTGCTGTTTGCTCCATGCCCCTTCCTTCCCTTTTTATTTGGGAGTGGACCAGATAACCCTGTCCTTGGGTCTTTTGCTGGTGGCATTTGGGGACCTGCTGGAGCTGGGACACTCCATCTAACCAGACTCATGAAGGAGACAGCCTCCCCATGGGCTCCTGTGCCCTGTCCAGATTTGGGCTGCACTCTACCCTATCCATTCCCTTTGCACAGCCCTGCGAGCATGACAGAGCAGTGGAAAGCAGCCCTGGGCACAGAACTGTGCTGGTTTTGGCTGGGGTAGAGTTAGTTTTCTTCAAAGTTGTTAGTATGGGGCTATATTTTGGATCTGTGCTGAAAACAGTGTTGATAACACAGGGATGTTTGAGTTACTGCTGAGCAGCGCTTACACAGAGTCAAGGCCTTTTCTGCTCCTCACACCACCCCACCAGAGAGCGGGCTGGGGGTGCACAGGGAGCTGGGAGGGGACACAGCTGGGACAACTGACCCCAATTGACCAAAGAGATATTCCATACCATGTGATGTCATGCTCAGCAATAAAAGTTGGGGGAAGAAGAAGGAAGGGGGGGACGTTCAGAGTGGTGGTGTTTGTCTTCCCAAGTAACTGTTACGTGCGATGGAGCCCTGCTTTCCTGGAGATGGCTGAACACCTGCCTTGTTTTGCTTTGCTTGCGTGCGTGGCTTTTGCTTTACCTATTAAATTGTCTTTATCTCAACCCATGAGTTTTCTCACTTTTAGCCTTCTGATTCTCTCCCCAATCCTACCAGGGGGAAGTGAGCGAGTGGCTGTGGGGGGCTTTCTTACCATCTGGGGTTAAACCATGACAAGACCCTACCAGCACTTTGGGGCAGATCTAGCTTAGTTCACAAGTCTGCCAGGGTTGGCAAGACAGCTAGCAGGGACAAGGAGGAGTGCACTCAGGACAGAGGAGAGCAGAGGCGCTGTGACCGCACAGCTCTTCCCCTGGGGAAATGCTGAGCAGGGGACACCAGCCCTCACTGAACATTGTCATGACTGTCCATCAGCAAATACACAGGGATGAACTTGGTATCTGTCCCTGCCGGTGTAAAAGACAAACTCCACACATGCCAACACCCCACCTCTCTGCTCCACCAAGAACAGTGGTTAAAATGGAGCACGTGTTTGAATGCTTCATTGGGTCAGGGTCCAAATTCATTTGAACAGTGGTAGGGAGGGATATACAGTTTAAGGGAAGACAAGTTGGAGGTGCAGATGGTTGGCTATTTATTTCCAGACGTGGGTCTTGTGATCAATGTAGCTCCCGTGCTGGCCATGCTGCTGACCCCAAAGGTCTATACACAGCCTTTCCCCACTGTCTGCAGGGAGTTTCACTAGTGCTTCCATGGTGCAGGGTCCTGCTGATTGATGTTGCTAAAAGAGGCCTACAGGAAAGATGGAGACAGACTCTTTGTCAGGGAGTGTAGTGATAGGACAAGGGATAACAGTTTTAAACTGAAAGAGGGTAGATTTAGATTAGATATTAGGAAGAAATTCTTTACTCTGAGGCTGGTGAGACACTGGAACAGGTTGCCCAGAGAAGCTGTGGATGCCCCAGCCTGGGAAGCATTCAAGACCAGGTTGGATGGGGCTTTGAGGAATCTGGTCTAGTAGGAGGTATCTCTGCCCATGGCAGGGGGTCGGAACTAGATGATCTTCAAGGTCCCTTCCAACTCTAACCATTCTATGTTTCTATGTTATGCCAGCGACACCATCACAGGACTCCTGTTAGCTTGGGAGGTGGTTGCTAACAGCAGTGTGTGACCAAACTCCTTTACAGGAATGGTGAAATATTAACCCACCTGTATTGTGCCCCTACAGTCCACCCACTGAGGTCTGGTCGGGCCTGGCCAAAGAATTTGGACCTCCTGGGCTATGCTTCTTGATCTGGAAAGGATACAGAAAGTGCTTCTGCTCCAATGGAAACCAAGCCACTCTCCTCTTTTAGCAGGCTTGCAGCAGGTGATTTAAGCCCCATCAGTTAAGCCTGTGATTGCTGAGTTGCAACTTCTTGTTTGTTTTGGGACCATGCCTGGGAACATAGCGTATGAATCAGAGTTCTGCTGTGCTAGGTACTGTAGAAATACAGAACAAAATAGAGACCTGGGTACATCTAACTTGCAAAATGTTAGACTGGTTTGACTCAGTGACGAAGACACAGCACTGGTTGCTTTAACTCTTGCATGGACACCTGTTTGGATTGTAGCATGCCCTGAAATCGCTTCAATACTCACTGTAGGAATGCAGGTTAGGTAGATTAGCCTGCCCTGGTGGTGCTGGCATGCAGCAGACATGGCAGTAATGACCAGAGAGTTGGTCATGCTCTTCATCTTATTTCTAAACAGATTTTCTACCTGTTGGAGGAGGAGTGGGGATGAGGGTGCATTTGAGACCTTCTTGGGGGCTGGGGAGAAGAGAAATGGAGGAGAGGGACAGCATGGAATGTTACCACTTTATGGTCCTAAAAGCTCCCACAAAAAAACTTCCGTGAGAGGTTAAATCAGCAGAGAACATATAAATGAATGAAAAAAGACTATTTCTAAAAAGAAATCTTGATTGCACTCCATGGGAATGCAGGCTGAAGCTTTCATTTTCCTAGACCTTTTTTAGTATTTGCAGCCCTCGAAGCTGCAGATGTCCACACAGTAAGTAAGCACGGCGCATGCCCAGGGCAGGGACAGAGGGAGGGAAGGGAGGGAAGATAGCATTGCTCCACATGACGTTTCCCTGGTGCTGGGAAATCACCCAGTGCCAGATGATGATTCGGTGCCAGAGTTAAGGGGAGGCTGCAGCTGGTGCACAAACCCTTCCGGCCCCAAAAAGCTCTTTAGGTGATCAGGACTGGCTGGAGGATGCAGGTGTCTCAGACCTCTCTCTCTTCTCACCATAGAAATACCTGAAAGTAGCGCAGAATGAGCGCCACCTCTGTGGCAGGGATATCCTGCAAACTAGGGGCATTTTCATGTGACAGATACCACCCAATTATGGCCCTTGCAGGTGATATGAGGGTGGGATGGAGAGCCGGGCCACCACTTGAGGTGTTTTCCCCATTATTTGAGTAGCAATAATGCCAGGGACATCAGCCAGGGAGCTTTATGCCACCCTGACCTGCTGTTCAGGGGATGATTGCAGATGTTACTGCTGTGGGGTTTTTTTTAGCACAGAGTGCATTTAGAGAAAAAGCAGATGGAGCACATTCTAGATTTTTTTTTTGAGATGAAAATGCCCCATGTTCACAGCCCATGGTGAGTGCAGACCCGCTGGTGGCACAGAAAGTGCTGGTGCAGCCAGAGGCTGCTGCTCTGTGTGTGTTGAGGCAATTCAGAGCACAGCAGCTTTCAGGTACCCATCCTGGTGGGTGCCCAGCTCTGGGCTGCTGTCTGATAGCCATGTGTGTGACTGCTTGGGCTGGGAAAAATAACTATGGTATGGCCCATGTCCTTGTGGGAGCAGCCACCTGGTTTTAGGAGAATGCCACAAGAAGGGACTGTGCTGATCCCAGCTCTTTTCTTAGAGCTGCAGGTTTTTTATACGTGGATCCTGAGGACCTAGTTCTGAGCAAGTAACTTTTACTTTGTGAGTGTGCTCCAGACTCTTTTCTCCAAAATTCATAGAATCAGAGAATGGATTGGGTTGGAAGGAATCTTTAAAGATTACCTAGTCCACCCCCTCTGCCATGGACAGGGACATCTTTCACTAGACCAGATTGCTCAAAGTGCCATCCAACCTGACCTGAACACTTCCAGGGATGGAGCATCCACAACTTTTCTAGGCAACCTGTTCCACTGTCTCACCACCCTCTGTAATTTACTTAAGGCAAAGCTTAAGGGCATGAAAAAATTAAATATTTAAAGTCCAGGCAAGCATCTCTTCTCTCTCTCTCTCTCCCTTGTGGTCCTGCTTGAAAAGCAAGAAGCCCTTCAGACACCTTCACTGGGACTGCCTCTGTGGGATGCTCGACTTCCTGGTGGGCGAGACACCTCTTGAAGCCCAGGATTTCTTTCCCACTGAGCGACGGCAAACAAACAGAGCCGGTGCCATGGGGACAGGATGGTCTGTCTGGAGGCAGGTCCTTCCTCCGCAGGCTGTGGGCTGCTCGGGCAGCCCCCAGCAGCCTGGAGGAATGACTGGAATTCATCATGCCGTGCCGGCAGCCCCTGCGGGTCTTGTGCACAAGAAATGCCCATGCTTTATCTGCTGGGTGGTTTTGAACAATTGATAGGAAACGGGCAGAATATATAGTGCTGCTTGACCTCTGGCCTTTCCCCTTTTGTCCACAGAAGTTCAAGAAATTCCAGGGGCCAGGAGCCAAACATCTGTGTTTCCCCTTGGGAGGTGCCAAACCCTGTGCTCCCCCCGTGAATCGGGCAAGGTATATTTAGAAAATGAGATTCAGAAATCACTGGTGAGTGGGCGAGTACATCTGAGCTGTTTCTCTCCTGGTAGAAGGTTTGCATAAGCTTGGGCACATATTTATATCTTCATCCACATGCACTGGATCCTACATACATAAACACAAACTGACAGGCACTGTATTTTCTAAGTCTGGGCTTGTTTTCTTTATGGCAGTAATTTTAAAAAATGGGGATTTGAGGACTGTGGGCCTGGTTTCCAAGCTGAAAAGTAGGCACCCTACGCCCTAGGGGAGCCAAAATGTCTGCTGTGGTTAGGAGACAGGCACAGAGTTTGCAGCAGTAAGGGAGCAAAGGCCAAAAGGGTTTTTAAACAGCAGTGGGCACCACTGGTTAGGCAAATAATTTGAGCCTAATGCCACTTCTAAAGCGAGCAGCTGGGAGACCAGCAGGCTGTAGGCTACCCATTTCTGCATGCAGGGGCTTCACAGCCCACCAACATCCAAGCTTCTCAGGGGTCCCCAGTGGTGGACTGAGACCCTCCTGTGGGCTGGGAATAACTAACCCACCTGGACTGTTCAAGCAGGGGACTTTCCCCCAGGCTTGTTGCCTGTTGACAGAGCAGATCAAACCTTCCAGTAGCCTTTGGGGGACTGCAGTGGGCAATCTAGGTGGGTCCTGTGCCTTTTCCAGAGAAAGCCATAAAGGGTGAATCTAGCCCAAACCCGGAGCCTCGGCTCTGCAGCAGTTGTCCTGCTAGCTTGAACGGAGCATTTCCAGCATCAGTGCCCAGAGCAGGACCACAAAATGACTGTTTTTTCAGTAGCACTTTGTGTTCCCACTTTCAATTGTGTGAAATCGTTGTGTGTCACAAAGGCTGCTTCTCTTACTGCCGACATCAATGCCAAAGCTGATAACAGCACTGGACAAGTACACCAGTGTGCAGTTTGAGGTTGGAAACATTTAATTTTGACATATCCAGGGTGGGGAGTCCTGTTGTAGACTTCTGCCTGGTTCTGCAGAGCAAGGTCTTGTCTTAAATGCATCAACTGCCAACAGCATCTCTCATGTTTTCAGCTTAGGACCTTGTTTTCCCAGATGGCAGAGGTGTGAGAGCTCAGGGATGGTGGCACAGCTGGCACCAGAAACAATGCACCACCTCTTCCTCCTGAGAGGCTGAAGGCTGGAGAACAAGTGGGAAAATCCAGAAGGAGGCCGTGGAGCAAAGAACTGCAAAGGTCCCAAAACATGGCTGGTTCCTCATAGTATTGCGTGTGCTGAGACCAAGCACCTGGAGTCAGATGCCTCTCGGGTATGCAGTTTGGACCCACATTGCATGATGGCTGGAGAAAGGACCAGCTTGGGGTTAAATAAAAGTTTCAGAGAAATTCTACCTTATCACGCTTCATTTCTCAGGCTGCAAAAATTCCAAACCTCCCAGTTTTGTTATGGGTCAGGTTTAGTAGTGTCTAAGAGGAGCTACTGGGAGAAATGCTTCATGAATAGTGGCAAATGAAAAATAATAAAATAAGAAGATGAGTTACGGTAATTTGTTGTTTAGACATACTCAGCTTGTCCTTCTGCCCTTTGGAGGGCAGATGGGAAAACAGAGTACTTCAGGTCTCCTGATGGCTTATTGGGAAGAGTTTATGTTCAGGATATTGCCAAATTCCAGCAGAATTTCTCTCGAGGAGCCAAAGAACTCCTCATGACAACCAAGATCCCTACCAATTTGTCTTGTGTCCACTCTGCATGTGTTTTGGATCCTGGTGATACATGTGGGATGACTGTAAGGTGGTTGTTACAAACTGTTCCCTGAGATGTTTCACCATGACACTCAGGACAGGATATACGATACCATTAAAATAACTCCTTACCAAGTCGCTTATGCTGAGCCGTTGCCAACTTGTTTAGCAACACTTCCCTGCGCACTCGCCATTTGCCATAAACAGGCACTCCTGCAGCGGAGCGCATCTGGAATCGTAAGTATATTTTTGCAAGCCATAAAGAAAAGCTGTGTGTCTCTGTAGCAGATTATAATATTTTGATATTTCCCAGATCGCTTGTGCTCTCATGCTTTAATGCTGCCCAGAGTCTTTCGGAAGAACGCTCTTCACACACATGCCCTAAATAATGTAAGCTCTGTGCTTGTGATATTTATAGCCATGCAAACTTGCCCATTTCTGCTTGTGTTGTTTCAAAAAAATTCTTGAGTGATGACATTTTTCATCTTTAGTGTATTTATCTTTAGTTCTGAACACTGAACATATTTGTAATTGCTGCCATTATTGCTGCCGGCTGCCTTATTAAGCCTACAAAGTGCACTCAGATTTAAAGGTAGAATTCTAACTACAGCACAGGTTTGGGGAGGAAGGACAGCATTTGGAGGTAGAAAGCATTTACACGAACACCAGTGTGCTTCCAAGAGAAGAGGCAGTGCATATTGTAGTCACTTCCACTTCATAGAAATGATGCTGTTTCATTTTTAAGTTCTTGTATCTGAGCATCATTCTCTGAAGCTCAGGAAAGGATGTGTGACATCTCGTGCCATTGTTTGTATGGGATCACAATGGCTATTCATAGCAGGGAATTGTTTTGGGGGTCATCCAGCTCCCCTCTAAGGGCTGCAATGAATCAAGCTTCGTGCAGCCATCAGATAATCCCGTGGAAGAATTCAAAACAGGCTTATCTCCAAAATACAGAGAGAAAATAGGAGTATGTGAGTGTCATTGTGAGTGGTTTACTGGAGTGACAGAAGTGTGCAAACTCTTTGTGATGTTGTGTAACACTGCTCTGCACATGTTGTTCTCCTCCTTCTGCTTCTGCAAATCAACTATTTAATGTCATTATAGCTGCTATTGGCAACACACACTGATAGCGGTAGCTCTGAAGAACACTGCTGCTGAGACGGGAGTGCTTTCAGCTCAGAGACACTTAGAAAGAGATCAAGAAGACACTTGTCTTTCAGACTTATGCAGTCCAGTGATAAACGATCTTACGTCCCCTTGATGGTGTTTGCCTCTAGATTATAAATAGTGATCTGCAGTGGGCAAAAATCTGGCCTCTTTCCCATCCCTTAGTAAGGAATTGTATTATCACTGTCTCTGGTCACGTTTTTCCACATTCGGAATCCCAGAGACTGAATCCAGAGCATCATTTACAGCGTTATGAAAACTAGACTCACATGATGCCCGTTTATGTGGAAGACTCCTTAGGGCAGGTACTCAGCTGATGTGAGAACTCCAATCCAACCAGACAGATGTGTATATATGTCTATGTATGTATTCACTTACTATGTATGTGTATCTGACTACTCTCTGTAAAGAACTTCTAGAATTTCTAGCAAAATTGTTGCTTTGGTTGGCTTTTACCTACTGCTGTGTGCAAGAGGGACAGAGCATTACTGACTGGATCTGGTGGCTTTCAGGGGAATTTTACTCGGATATTGCAGCTGCTTGTCTCCACTGACTCCGCAGGGATCTGTGGACTGGCAGTCCTGGGCAGCAGATGGTCTTCATTCTCTTGAATTTACTGCTGATGCCTCTGGCTTCCTCCTGCAATGCTGTCGGTGACGACACAAGTGTTGGGTTTAGGGTTTGGCACTAAACCTGAGCAAAACCTTTGGATTCCCTACGTCACAACAAACTAACCCCTGGCTCTGCACTGTCTCTGGTGGAAGAGGAGTTTTGTTGCACCTTTGCCTGGCACAGGCACTCTCCCTGCACGCTGAGTAAGGGCAGTTGAGCCGTGCTGGAGGCTTTGCCATCTCCTGTCCCAGAGGGTAGCAGTGGCCAACATTTGCCCATCCTCGCTGTACCTTACGCTATCGGTGGGCCAGGCAGGAACATGGCAGAGGTATGACACTCAAACAGGAGGGTGTCATTCACATTATGAACCCGCAAAGGGGAAACTGCTGTCTGACTTGTGTACTAACTCTTGGCCTTTCATAAAACCACCTTCAAAAACAAAGAGGAGGGGAAATGTATTTCTGAATTTCATAAAAAAAGAAAGAGGAAGTATTATTTGAATTTATCCTCCAGGGTTGCTCTTCAGTGGCAAATCATGGTAGATGGAAAGTGATGGAAAGTAGCATTTCCACCACCACTCAGAGGAGAGAGGAGTTTGTAGCTGACTGCAACAAGGACTCAGTGGGACTTGGGGCTTCTTGTGCCGGGTGCTGTACAAACACAGAGCAAAACCAGGCAAACAGTAGAAGGAAGAAAGGATTACTCTCATCCTTGAACATGTGGGCACTGGAAGCACAGCACAGGGATTACTGGTTAAACAATTTACCCAGCACCAGGCTTAGCTCCTGCCAAAGAAAGGGTGCTGTGTTAATGGGACATTTAGTCTGACTGCTATGTTATTTTGGTTTTATTTTCAGCATCACCCAGAAAGTCTGAGGCAGTGCCAGCAACTGAACTGAGATATTTTCAGTCTCAGTGCAGGACGCTCACCAGAAGACACGGCAAGCGGGCATGATGATGATGGTATGTTTCTCAAGAAAGTTTAGAAACCTCAAGAAGATTCTCAAGCACAAAATGTTTGTGGAATCAGGGCATAATTGAGATTGGAAGGGACCACTGGAGAGACCATGGTCCAGGTTCCCACCCTTGCCTAAAGCAGGGCTGAAAGCCTTAAGCATCAGGGAGCATCAGCCTGGAGTGTTCCCTCAAACCCCGCTGTTGCAGGGCCCTCCCTTGCACTCATTCAAATCAACAAGCCTTTTCCCAGTGGCTTTAAATCTACCAATATCTGTCCTTTTATTAGCACCGCTTCTGTCTAATCTGATTATACAGCACTTAAAAAGGCTTGACTCGCCCTGCCCAAGCCCCTGTATCTTTCTGGACCTGTGGTTTCAGCTTTCCTCCGTAAAAGCAGGTGGCTTTTGTTGTTATTGTCCCCATGCTGAGTCAGGGAGCCTGATGTGGCACAACACGATATGCCGGGCTTGGGGCTGAACCTCAGGATGTGCAAAGTCATGTCGCCAGAGCAAAGTGTGCTCAGAAACCCTGGCAGGCTCTTCGGTGGCTGAGCAAGCAAAGCAGCCCCCCGACACCCTGTAGGAATGTTCTCTGCTTGGTGGGATTTACACAAGGATAATCCTAGCTGACAAGCTGAGACCTCAACCTCAGGGCATTTCTGCCATCCCTCAAGCAACGAGCTCAGTTGGGATAAAGCAGGGATGAGCTTTCTTCCTCACTGCTTTGCTGTTTCGTGCCTGTGGTTATGGGTTTCCCTTTTTGGGTTTCTGAATAGCAGTGAGCTGACAGGCCCTCATTTTATCTCAGAAACCAGTTTGATGCAGACAACACCCTGGCAAGTCCTTTCACGCCCCTCACCCCTTCATCAGCACCCTCAGCCCCGACTGGGGGTTCTCACCAGGGGTATAAACTCAGCTCTCTGCATTTTTGTGCTTTTCCTGCTGGGTCTGCTTGAGCTGTGCCAGCTATGGCAGTTATTGTATTGTTGTGGTTACCTGGAGAAGGGCTATTTCAACACATAACTGCTCATGCTTTACTTATTTGAAATGCTTTCTGTGAATGCCTCCCACTGGGTTTGACTTTGAAGGAATTTTTATTTGAGAAACTTCTCATTCTTCCAAGATTTCACTCTTTGTTATGCCTCATACCCCAAATTATGGCCCGAAAAGAGCAAAGAGGAGACTGTGTGGTAGTCCTTATGGTTTGGGCTGGGATCTAAGAAGGCTGATTGCCCCTTCCCAGCCCTGGGAGAACCCTCAGTGGGACATTAAGGTCCTTCCAAGGGAGATCACAGCACTACCAGCTCCCAGACATCCCCGAGGGTAAGCCACAGTGTGTCATCAGTGAGAGCAGTATAAATCTGGTATAAATCAAAGTGTTTTGACACCCTGCCCCATTGTGTACACAAACACCATGCTCAAGTGAACCAGTGAAATCAAAGCAGCACGACGAAAGAGGTCAATTCAGGATTCATGCACATGTCGTTGGCAGCAGAATCTACCTATTGAATATTAAAAACTAAAACAAAAAGGAATTAACAATTTTTTCTGAAATATTTAAGCCTTGGATGAATAGCTGTCTCACAATGATTCAGATGTGCTTTTGCTACAGCACGATATGAATTTTAAAAATCAGATTATCTCTGTATGTGAGCATCTGTACTGAGTGAAGGATGGCCATAACTGCACTTTGGGGCAAGTACACATAAGAAGTCTGGTGGAAATCCTGTACAGGAAGTATTCAAGTTAAACATGTGACTGGAAAATAATAGTAATATTAAGCAAAAGCAAATTTATACTCACCATTGGTGTTCAAGGACTTAATTTTTTAACTTCCTCCTGCTGAGAAACAAATATCACAAAAAACACTCTAATTAAGGAAGCTTTGTTTTCTTGGGTGCTCCGTGAAAAAGAGGAAACTTGGCTCATTTTGGCATACTTTGCAATGTGCAGTAAAACACACTGGCCTGCACGTTCCCCTGATCTTTCCATAGTTGATGTAAAAGGCATTTATCACTTAAGAAGGTCACAGTAATTTTGGTGTCATTAATCACTCTTCCTGTTAGGACAAGGTAAGAAGGATAGGTGTAAAAGGAGTGAAAATTCATACATGCATTTACTAGTGAAGACACTGACCCGCAGAGAATCATATTCAAATGATAAACCTGAAGGGTTTAACTTTGCCTTTGCAAGCTTAACGAAGCACTTGAGAGCGAGAAAGCAGAGACACACGGAGATGAGGAGTCAGGCAGAAGTGGTTTCTGGTTTCCTGTGCGGCCAGCGAGGGGAGACTACCTAGCCCAACAGTGCTTCTGCTCAGCTCCGTCGACTGTGCAGGACTGGGCCAGGCAGGAGAAAGCGGACTTTCAGATTTACCCCGTAGCACTCTCGATGGCAAAGGCCACAGCACCTTAAATCTCTCTAAATCAGGGCTGCCTGTGCTGGCCTTGGCGGTCCTGCAGGGAGCCAGGTCAGGGAGCTGAGCAGCCTGCAAATTAATCACCTTTTTGGCCTGGCTGCGTTTGCAGCCACAGCAGTCGGCTGACCCACCGCTCCGTGCAGTCGCAGGAGAGTCGTTACCAGCTCCAAGATGCTGTCGGGGTGTGGGAAGGTGGGAAGGACCGGTCCCGCAGTGTCACTCCCCAAGTCAGCAGCTGATCCTACCGCCGTGTGCAGCTTTAGCCCCAGGGACATCCTCCATCCTGTGGGCCAGGACTGGGCATGGAGCCACACTTCGGTAGCTCGTGTGGCACAGAGGCAACAGCACCCAGCTGGGGCTGACACAACTGCAGGCTTGGCCGGGGGTGCTGCTCACCGCTCTCAGCATCCCAGCTCCCATCACAGCTGGGAGACACAAGATGCTCACGCGGGGTTTCAGCTGCTGGATGGAAGAGCTGGTTTAACCGGCCACATCTTCGCTGGAGTTCAAGCTCCATTTGGTGGTGATAACCACAATGTGCAGTGCCAGAGGTTTCTAAGTGACTTGCTAGAGAGCTGGTTAAGGGATTTGAATGGGCCAGCTGAAATAGCTTATCCAGCTCATAGGCCTAGCTGCTGAGGGGGCACAGGGGGGCAGGGCTAAGCAGCAAAAATTTCATACGAGCCATTCGTAGCCTTGACTTCTTTTCGCTTTGACTTTGTGGCTGCTGTTGCAGTCAGGCTTTGCATTCCTGACTTGCTGAAGCAGAAGGCATGGCAGGCTCAGCACATAAACATAGTGCTTCCTCCAGAAGGTTTTGTTTAGAGAGGTGCTAATAATAAATAATGAGGTTACTTGGTCACGAACGTGTTTTCAAAGGTTAGGCCTGGACAACTTGAAACCTTTTGTCTCTGGTAAAAGCCAGATTTGGGTTGCTGCAGGGAGGGAAACAGAGTTCAAAGTGTGAGGTCTTCTCTGAGTTTCAGGGTTTATTCTCATCTCTGCACTGGACAAATCCTCCAGATTTGGGGGGTGGGCAAGGGCTGGAGGCTGGTGTCAGGCACGACAGCAAGATGGGGCAGCCCTAGGGCTCAGCCTTTCCCCAGAGCACGTCTGCAACGGTGGTGGTGCCCAGGGAGGGCAAGGTGGGGAGGCAGGTGCCCAGGAGGGGACACTCCAGGTCCCCACTTATCTCCAGCTATTGAACTCTCCCCATCCGCAGCGCCTCTTCAACAGCGCGGCAAGCCTGGCCCCCAAAACTCCTGGGGCCCAGCACGGTGAGGGGTTGAAACGTTGATAGAAATCTGCGTGCAGCAATGCTGTGTGTGGTATGAAACCTGCTGCAGAGGAGGTATGTGGAGAGAGAGGGAGGCAGCGAAATGCTTAGGATTATTTCTGTTCTGTACCCAAGGGTGCCATTTGTTCATGTAAGTATCCTTAGAAGAATAAAATACTTTTTATTGAAACATTTTTTTTTTTTGCTTGCTGGCAGCCGCTCCACTCCAATTATCTCTTCCCTCCTATCCCTTGAAGCCAGGCTCCAAGGTAAACAAGTAAAAACCTGACAGCTGGAATGCAAAGCCTCAGCTGAGATTGAAAGCTTTTACAAGATCACATTCTGCACATTTATATTGTCTGGGGTACCAGCAATGGAAAGAAAAAGAGTTTTCCTAATCTTACCAGAGACAACACCTCACTGCCCCACCTTTGAGAAATCTCCAGTCCACAGCAAAGGCTTCATCCATCCCAATTAGAAAAGAGCCTGAGTAGGCACACTCACAGCTTGCTCCTGATCAGGATTTCCCACATTCCCGAGTTTTGAGGTGTAACTTGCTGAGAGATTATTTTGCATTAGAAAAAAAGAGTCCCATGCAATGAAAATGCTTTGCAAAGCAGTGTTGATTTAGCCTGAAATTTTACTTCAAAAGAGAGGAAGCTTCCCATCGTGTAGATGTGGCTGGTTTCAGCATAATTTCAGAATAAAACATATTTTTAATTATTATTTTGAAGTGGGTTTTTTGACTGTTTTTCACAGCACTGTTCAATATCACAGTTTAAAATTAAAATATTAAACCTTAGCAAAGCAATACTTTTGAGAGAATATTACTTTGGTGAAGACGTGAAATTTCAGGATGATCTGTAACTGGTGAGAAAACAATTTCAAACCACCGTGCCCCTTGCAACACAAAATTTTGATCCTGGGTGTGCGTCCCCTTGAAGACCTGTCAAGCAGGTGGGAAGGGAAAGAAAACCATGGTTGATTTTTTTCATGATAAGGACAGCATCTGAACAACAGCTCACTCTAGAGATGTGTTAGTGCAGCCTTCTGCTTAAAACCGCAGAGAGGTTTTGAGTTTGTTCTACTGTTTTTTGGACAGGGGGAAAAAACCTTGGTGTGTCTGGGATCATTTTTGCAAGAAATCTGTTATTTCATCATCCCCTTCAGAGCAATTCAGATTTTACATTTCTCCAGAGACAGAAACAAACTCCAGGCTAAGGCTTGCCTGGAAGGTGGTTCTCTGAGGGAAAGTCTTCTCCTGCTTAGTGGTGAACCTCTACTGCAGCAACACCATCAACATACTGACACACAGTGAAAGCCACTGCATGGAAAATGTAACTGTGCCAGGTTGTAGCATCCATATCAATGGGATCCTGTCTGCTCCCTGGCCTCATTTGCGCAGACAAAGCAGTTCTCTTTTCATGTGTTTTAAATTCCATTCCTTGGGTCAGCTCAGTGCCCTTGTGCCTGCTCAGTCTATCAGATCATGTCAGTGATCAGGCTTGAAAATCAGCCCATCAAAAAAATCTAAAACCTGAACTAAACCCAATTTCCAGCCAGACCAGCGAAGCCATTCCACAAAACTTCCAGTGTCACTCAGCAAAAATGGTGAGGAGGGAGGAGAAGACTGCAGGGATGGGACAGTGGAAGAGCAGGACCGCTCCTTTTATTGGCAGCTCAGCAACTGGGGTTAAGCCAGTCATAAGATGCATCCTTGGAAGGGCACAGTTGTATTTGCAAAGTCTTCTGGGACCTTCCAGTTTCAAGTGGTAAACATTTCTTATATTGATGCTATCAGCTGTGCTCAGTGCACATCTATAAATGCCATGAACGTGTCTAGGTATTATGAGCACATCCCAGCGATGCTCCCCTGGGCCTGACATACACATAGAAGAGGTGTAGCCTGGGTGTACAAAACTGCTTCCCATGCAGTCAGCCGTTCCTCAGCCAGGATCATCTTCCATTTGTGTTATAAAAAGCCCTCATTTTTCATCGATGACTTTTAGTGAGCTCCACGTTTGGCCTGTATAATTCATCAGCGGGTTCTCTGCTGACCTTGCCCCGCCTGGCCAGGGCTGTGCCCTGCTCCTGCTGCTGTTCGATGACACCCAGAGGATCGCTGCTATTTCGTTCCTCCCAGCCTGACACGCTTCCCACCAGAGGCAGAGCACACCACTTCTGCGAGCTGGGCTGGGTGCAACCACAAGCAGCTGTTCAAAGTCTGTGCAGAGACAAAAATCCCCAGCTGTAGCTGTCTGTTCCAATAACTGTTTAGACGCCAAGGCAATGCAATATGAGAAACACATTCTTAGAGGGCAGAGATTCAAAGGGGGTGGCATATAAAGGGATTAGGAGAGACCAGCCCCATGGCTGTTGACATGCTACTGCGCAGCAATCAAAGTGCTGAGCTATGCCCGTACAGCAGGATGCAGCAGATGACCCGAACTTGATTTTACAAGTGAAATGTTAAACTAGTTGCATGGAAAATGCTTGTGTTAAAAATATGCTAATGTTCCTGGGTGAAAATCTGAGGTTTAGCATTCAGCTGGGTCTCATGAACAACCTGGGGAACTAGGAAATGTGAGGAGAGTGGCTCAAAGCTATCTTCTTCACCTCCTCCTGCAATCCTAAGGCTAAAGAGTGCTAAAAAAGATCTTGGCATAATTTAGAAGGCCTTTTGACTTCTCTAAACTGGGTACTGACTCCACCTCTGAAGGCTGCCTCCCACTCAGGAATGAACAAGAGCACCATGATCTCTGTTTGTCCCACCGTGGCGCAGGAAGCAGAAGAGATGAGGGAAAAGCACCTGTGCAGGACTTAACACAGAGCTGGAGTTTGGTCCTGGTTGCTCCTTTTATGGAGAAAAGCTTCAGTGATCTTCTTCAGGCAGCTCTAGGCATGCTGGAGGGGTGGGAAGGGATTGGGCTTTACTTCTTACCTGCAGCTGGCCCAGAGCAGGCGATCCGAACGTCTGAGTGTGGACATCTGTAGAGTTGATGCCTGTGTCTGAGCCAGTTGTCTGGGGCTTCCAGTGAAGTCAACAGAGAGAAACAAACTGAGGGTGTGATTCATCCGTGCTGCTGTGGGAGCCTGAGTCAGGGCAGAGGAGCTTCTGTTGCCGTCTAGAGGAATGATGCCTACACCAAGGGGCTGAGAGAGAACTCACAGACTTAACAAGCTTTGGGTTTCTTGTTCATTTTCTGCTACAGGGTCGGTACACTGGGCTCGTGACCAGCTGGGGTGCCCTCTCTAAGGTCATTCATAAAGAGTCTTGAGGATGTTGAGTGTTGTGCCTGGGCAAAGGCAGTGGCATGAGGCAGGAGCCTGATGCACACCTTCAACTCTGACCTTGAAGCCCTTGCTGGGAAGCCTCCACTGCATGCTTCACAGTGAAAGGATAAGTTTCCTGCCAAGTTGCTTTGGTTTCTAGGCATAGTTGAATGGTGGATGCTAGATTGTGCCAAAGGGTTGCACTTAGCACATGGGGTGTCAGCACAGACAGAGATCACAGCCCCACAGAATTGCCCTCGTGGCTCTGGCTGTGGGGCTTAGCCGTGCCTGGGGCATGGTTTGGAGACTGCAGTGCTGCAGCTTCTGGGGGCTGGCAGACCTGGGACTGTAGAGAATTGGTTAAGCTGGGGCATGGGAAGGTGAGGCAGCAGGTGCTGCAGCTCTCTTGGTCTTGAATCTAGTGCAGAAAATTTGTGGGAGCTGGGGATGCAGGTGTGGCACAGCTGGGCTCTGCAATGGAGCAGCATGCAGGCTGTGGCTGTGGGAGCCAGGCAAGCTGGGATGTGACAAGGAGGAGCTGGGGAGGCAGGAATTACATGGGACCGTGGTGTCAGCTGTGCTGGAGGCATGAGGGGAATTTTCAGAAAATGAAAAAATTCTGAACATGACTTCTGATGGCAGAAATTTTGGCCATGCCCAAAAGAAGACATGATTAAAATAGGTACAAGACTGTGATTCTGCTCTGAGAGTCATCAGCTCAGTTTGGGCACCCATACCTCTTAGGGTAAGACCTACATGGTCTGTTGTACTGATGAGCATGGTGTGTAGTTGTCCAGACTCAGATATAAGGGAGCATGCCACAGAAAGGGCCCCAGCTGCCCCTTTCTCCCATTCAAAAGCAGAAAGAAAGTACTGATATTCTTCTCAGATCTATACAAGATTATGCTCTTGGTCTTGCCTTCTTGTCTTGAACGAGGTTGAGGAATGCCTGCTGCTTTGACAACCTCTGCACCTTCTTCCAGGACAACTTCCTTATCCTGGGACTTCACCCAAAGAAGGGCTTTTGGTACAATGCACAAATGGGCCTTTTGTGCAGCTTGCTGTGCCATTTGTCACGATTTCTGGCCAGTACAGCCTTGATGGTGTTTCTCATCCTGCTCCAGAGGAAGCTGAGCCAAAGGCAGTACTTAGAAGCAGGCGGGGATGATGCCATGCACCCAAGCTGTGAGATCCTCTTGAGAAAAGCTACTACGAACAAATAAAGTATGTTAGACAAAGTATAAGGGGATAAGGCAGGTGTGTGTAGGCTGAAATGCAAAGCCAGGGGCTGGTGTGATAGATTTATGACAAGACTGGAGGAGAGGCTGAGGAGATCTATTATAGTTTAAAAAATGGTCCCGTCAGAATACTGTCATGACTGCTCTACTGTGCAAATTTATGACATGCGGTGGGAGTGATCATGTCTTCTCTATGAGTTGGTTAGAAAAAAACTCGTTTTTTCCATGAATAATGTTCACAAAAGTGAAATAGGAGGGTTTTTTCCTCAAGGAAGTTGGTTGCCCATGGCGGGGAAAAAGCTCCTACATTAAAGGTAGCTGAAAACTGACCTTTTTTTCAGTTGGAAATTGGAATTCCAATGGGTTTTTTTTGCATTTTTTTTTTTCACTTTCAGATTTTAATTTTAGAGCAAGCAGATTGTTTTTCAGAAATACACTTAAGCCCTTGAAAGCCCTTGAAGTGAGAAATGTCAACTTCTCTTCTTAACCATTATTACCACCTAACACAAATGTAGCTCCTATATGCTGCCAGATAATCTCAATAGTGTAAGATTTAGTCATCAGAAATAAATATTTCAGGGTGCTGCATGTAAACGATTTGTCATGTTAGGCATAATGTGGATTTGAAGCTTTCTGGCAGGTACTTTAAGATCATGGCCATGCAGTATTCTGCAGGTAAGTATCTTCAGTGCCATCAGTAGGGGACCATGGCCAGAGCACTTGCCCTGTGAGGAGAGACTAAGGGACGTGGGGTTTTTTAAGTCTGGAAAAGAGATGCTTTGGAGGAACCTAATGGCAACCTGCCAGCATCTGCCAGAGGAGACAGAGCTAGGCTCTTTTTGGAGGTGCATGGCAGCAAGAAGAGAAACAGTGGTCATAAAATGTTCCTGGGAGGTTCAAACATGATGTGGAGAAAAGGTTTCCACCATAAGGAGATTTAAGCACTGCAGCAGGTTGCCCAGAGAGGTGTGCAGTCTGCTGAGCTGGCCTGCATGCAAGTGAGAGACAGGCATTTCCAACTAAAGTGTTATTTACTGAGAAGCAGCTGAGTTACGTGTTCAGCATTAGTGAGTTTTCAGTAGAGAAGCTTCAAAGGTAGCAAGAGTCCCACACAAATGCCAGTAGTTTCGCAGTTGGGCATTTCCCTGTAGCATGATGTCCCACCGGGCAGGAAAAGGAGTTGTACGTATGCCAGCAAGATAAATATCTCTACAACAGAAAAAGATTGATAAAATTCAAGCAGGTCACCATTATCTCATGTATGTTAGGATGAATGTACTGAAATGACTGAAACTTCATTTTGGGGGACAAATCTACAGTTTCCCAAAATGTCTTATATCTGTGTCTTCCCCTCTTCATCAGGTGACAAGATCAGATGGTGACTTTTTCTTACTTTGATTAAAAATAACCATTCTTCTCATAAAAGGTAATAGGTAAATTCTAAATCTGTGAGCATAGAGTGATACAATATTAAGTTAGCAGAGAGTTTATCCTTAAGGAGCTTTATTGATGATGGGGGTTCATAAACAGAAGCTAACTTTTAGCTCCTGAGTGGGGTTGCTCCTCTAAATGTAGCATATTTTTTTATAAGCCAAAGCATATAGGATAATTATATCATTTGCCTTTTGCACAATGGTCCTTCTAAAACTAGTGGCAATTATAGGCTGTCTTTTTCAAGCTTGGATTTTATACATGAGAGGCACACATATCGATAATATTTCACAAAAACTGTCCTCCCTTATCTAACCAGGAAAGTAGACATTTTTAAATTTTAATTTGTACGAGTTTTTCTTAGTGTGTCTTTGACTATCATTTTGGGAGTGTTATTCAGCTTAAATGTTTCTTCAAATCCCCAAGCACAAAACTGGGAAAGAATGACCAGATCTTTGCAGATACCAGATTGTTTCACATCCATTTGTTGTCTGCTGTAAGGAATAACTTCCCCTGCATTTTGAGATGCAGAACTCCTGATACCAAGAAATGGCCAGTAATAAACTGTCTTGCTTTTCTTCTACAGCCCATAAGGACAGAGGACATTCGAGGACCCCTTTGCATAACTTTCTTTGAGATTAGAAGTATTCCTCTGCTTTAGAGGTACCTGGAACTTAAGGCTGATGGAGGGTAACAGGGTCAAGTAGTGAATGGTATAATATTAGACTCACCAAAATTTATAAATCTGCAGGTTAGACTATGTCACACTTCAGAGCATCTGCTGTTTCTCAGGGGAGGCAAGAATTTATCCCTTCTTTTTATTACAATTACAGGGACTAAGTTAGGTTTTAAAGGAGCTGCACTTTTTCTTGGTGTCTTAGATTTAATTGACTAATGACCAGACTGAGTCTTCT
The DNA here is from genome assembly GCA_013397275.1 of Burhinus bistriatus. Classification (NCBI taxonomy): domain Eukaryota; kingdom Metazoa; phylum Chordata; class Aves; order Charadriiformes; family Burhinidae; genus Burhinus; species Burhinus bistriatus. The sequence continues at coordinate 106,089 of VYXH01010492.1, forward strand.
GATTTTCATTATCTAATGCTGGTCATGCTGTGGCTGTGAGAGAGAACTGGCTGTAGGGAATGGCCTCAGCTTGCGTGACTGTAAGTGGATTGAAGTAAAACTGCATGAAGAATAAACAGAAGTGTATCATTTGCCAGGGTTGTCAGTATTCAAAAGAATGAATTTTGATGAATTAGGGAAACTAAAAATGTCACCTGGACTGAGGAGCTCAGAACCTGGAGAGTGGAAAAGATGGATTTCTTTAAGGCACAGCTACTAAAACTATCCAGGAATGGTATTCCAAAGAAGAAAATATGCAGGGAATGGCAATTCTAGAGTAAGTAGACAATTAATGAGGTTTAGAAAAAACCCAAAAGACTGACAAATAGAGACAGCTGTGTCAGAGTGAGGGAAAGGGAGATGTAAAATGAGAACTGCTGAGGACAGAGATAAGTTTGACCTGACAGATAGGAATTAGCAAAATGTTCTTTTCTTATATGAATAGAATAAGAAGAATGAAAGAAGTGAGGACCAAGTACAGACCAACGATACTCTAGATACAGTTCCCAGACTAAAAATCCTCACTCGGATACCTAATGCAGGACTTAAGCAGAATTTAAGCCCCAAAACCAGCTGCCTCCTTTCCTGTAATGACCTGATTAGAGTTCAGGAGTGCTCTTTTGTTTGCATGCTCCCATGTTACTTCATTGCATGCTCTTACTTGCAAGCGGTTGTGCAAATCACTGTTTAGGAAGGACTGCTGGGGTACAGATTGTATGTGGTAGGCAGGTTTGCTCAAGATGACACTTGACAGCATAATAGCAACAAAAAGTAATGTACTTTTGCTGCCGCTCCTGCTCATAGAGGAATTGATCAGATAGTACCAGCATAACCGCCCAGACTGCACATGAGGTCAAGACCACAGAAATGAGGGTGGGGAGAGGAGAGCTGCTATTTAGACTAAGACAAGCCAAGTTTTTAGCAAATGCAGTACAGTCAGGACTTAAAGGTCTTCTCAAAGTTGAGCTAGGAGAACCCTGTTACTGTGGTTGGCTAAATCTGCCCGAGTTGCTCGCTTCTGGATGTTACAGTACAAACCTCACTCTGTTACTGTTTTAGGAGATTTACTAAATAGCTTTTCTGTTGTGATGTGCAGATAAAATGTCTTGCTTCCATTGCCTTCTCCAGTTCTGTCCCCTTTTATTCTGGTAGTCAGTGGTCGAGATGAATGAATATTTGGGGAGATCCGATTCCCAGTGTTTAACTTCATAATAAGATAGAGACAGTCAGATAAACGAAGCCAGAGCCACTTGTACTACACCACGTCTGCTCTGTTGGTTCTGAGGGCTTGGGCGTAAGTAGAGGTCATGCTCTCATTGGGGTAGATGTGTTGGAGGAAAGAGTGGTAACACAAGTAAGACTGAATTTGGATTGAGATGATCTGAAATCAGTTCTCAACTCAACTGAGATTTTACTTGTCCCTGTCTAAATGAAAAAAAAAAAAAACAAACCACCCAGGCCATTCATTTGTTTCTTACTGTAAAGCATCCGGAGAGAGGAAATTTATAAAATATCTTGTGAACCAGCAAGACCTGCTAGGAAACTATATTATGTTCCTTTCTCTTCAACAGGCTGGAAAGTCTTAATGTTTCCTGTCATGTTAAACTTCCTCTATGCTTTATAAATAATTTCTGGATGCAAAACAGTTTCTAGTGCCTTGGCCCTGTTCTCAGGAATGCATGCTGAGGCAAGCTCCCGGCTACATAAACCACTCAAATGGCTGTCCTTCTGGTTCATTGCCAAGTGCTGTAGATTTTCAAAGCTTCCAAAGCAGGTCCTGCATACTGAAATGCAGCTATGCAGATTATCATCACCTGGAAAAAGTGAAAATTGCTTTACTGGAAGGAGGGATTGCAAAAGTGGTGCAAAGAATTTTCTGATTTGACCTGAGAAACAGCTAAATTGCCATTTGCCTCCATTTAGGGCAGCAAATCTGGAAAAGCAAGAAATAGTGCAGAATATCTTCTCGCATACTCCCAGTGCTAGGGAGCGGTCACCACTGGATGCTCCCAGAGAATATCCAGGACCCAATGCCAGGGACAAGGAAGAAAAGAGGGCTCAGATCCTTCCTCATTCCACTCTCTGCCCCTTGGGGAAACGCAACCAAGAGGTGGGTGAAGCTGCTAACACCTGATGTAACCTGCCCCTATCAGCAGGACTCCCAGGAGCTTCGCTTTTTCCCGGCATTTGCTCGGGGGCATTGCACCTCTGCTCATTAACTGTGGGCAGGGCTGGGACGCCACAGCTTGCACCCAGGAGAACACTCTGAATCCATCGCAAACCAAGCTAAGCATGCTCGCTGCAGCAATCCTGCTGCTATTTCGTCAGGTCAATATGTAATTGTTTCTGTTGCTGGAAGGCTCTATCACCCCCTTCATTAAAATGCAAATTTTACATTAATTAAAAATGCTGGGAGCATTTGCACAATTTATGACCAAATCTTAGAGTCCAGCAACCCCCACACTGGGGAAGGGCAGCAAGAGAGCTTTGAAACTGCTGAAATAAATCCTTATCTCAGAACACTGGGGATGTTTCAGCTGATAAAGTAGGTTCTTCTTGGACGTTTAAAATTAATTTGTTCTCCCTAGATTGGAAAACAGACAAAGCAGAAGGAGTTTGAGCAGAGTTTTTTTTCTTACAGATAAACGTACCATCTAAAACTATTCACACACAAGAGAAAGCAGGAAGAAAGAGCCCAGCTTATGCTCTAATACAGCGATGTCGGTGATCTCATTTCTGCTCAACCCTCCCTTCCTAACCCGAAATTTTGCATATATCCCCTGTATAGCTGATCTACTCTTACAGCATTAGGAACTTGACTGCTGGGATCCCTCAGTTTGGACTGGAGTAAATCCCATCTGCTCTTAACTTGTCAGTAACTTCTGTGATGTGTTGGAGTGAATGGGGAGCTGCTCCTCGGTGGCATGTACCAGGCCAGCAAGATGAGACCTTCTGCAGGGGGCTGTGGCTGCCTGATTTTCATGTGTTGAGCTGGGCTCTGTCCACCTGATCTCTCCTCTGAGGTGAGGAGCTGGAGCGGTGCTGGGAGACCCTGGGCTCACTGGTGCTCTGCACCTCACTCTCTTACTGGTACAGCTGCAGTGGGATCCATGTCTGGCAGCTGGGAAGATAGGATTGGTCAGGGGGGTGAAATACTCCATGTGACCTCATGACATGTTCACGGCATGTGAAACCACCCTTCGCATCTTGGTAGTGCATCCTTGGGTGACTGGAGCCCGTTCACTCTGCCCAAGGGGAGGAAGGTGTGTGATCTCCCCGGTGGGAAGCGCCTGGGGTAAAGGATCAGACTGTAGGAAGTCTTTGCTGTCCCACAGGACACCTCATGGCTACTGCAGGAGGCTCTACCTCCTGCCTGGATTCAGCTAGCTCAGTTTGAATTTCCAGTGCCTCCACCTTACCAAGATGTAGTCTTTCCCCTTATTTTCCTCGAGCCATTAGCAATTCCCAACTAGTTTACATTCCTCTGCCTCTGGGGAAGCCTGTGGCAAACCTGGTCCTTACTTCTTCTGGGCACAAGCGAATCATGGTCTGTCACTGAGGAAAAGAAAACATCCCCACAGCTGCAAAAATAAACCTGATGTGAAAATACCCTCACCCTTGGAAATGAAATAAATGGCAATTGAGGGTGGCAGCTCGTTGCACTCCCTGGCCTCCTTGCAGGTGCAGGAGAAGCAGCAGTGTGACCAGTGTGCATCACCTGTGCATGCCCAACCATGCCCAGGATGTGCAGGGAGAGCAAGTCAGGCTGGCGCAGGACTCGCTCCCAGTCTGCTTTTGTAAGTGCCTGCTGCTGCCGCCTCTCATGCTGGTGTTTGAGTTTTCTGTTTCTGTTCTTCATCTCCTGGAAAGGAAAATCACATGCACCCAGTTCCAGCAATGTCTGTCCAGCACTTATTTCTGGTACACGTATAAATCAGCAGCCATTTCCACCAAGGTAAATTTTGTTACTCGTTATAAAATTGGCATAAGTTAGGTCAGAATCAGCCTCCTGAGGGGTTGTTAATGGGCCCTGCAGAGCCTATGTCTATGTGTGTGTTGGCATGCATACGTGAGCAAGAGGAAGGGAGGCAAGAACTCAAAATATAGCTATTATTCACATTGCAATGCTATCATAACAAGCCCTGCCCGGGATGAGATGGGCTCCTGTAGTGCCAAGCACTGTACAAGCCAGGAATAAAGCAAAGGTTCCTTCTGCAAAGAGCCCGCTCTCTTGTTTAGCAACAGACGTAACAGGTGAATGAAATGAAAATGTGGGAGTGTGGAAGGATGGGATAATTATAGGTGCTTGCCTTTGCCCAGCTTCATTGTGGGCACAGTGATACTGCTGGGGCCCGGACCACGCGTGACTTTCAGCAGAGTTTAGGGCATTCCCAGGTTTGGTCTGTTATTTATGCAGGGTGACTGAACATAGGCATTAATTTCTGTAAGGCAAGTCTCTTTATGGCTCCCTGGAGATTGTACTGAATCACTGTAGATACTGAATCACTGTCCTTCTGGTCGTAGATAAATTGTCTCTGAGAATTCAGTATCATCTGAGATGACATTATTGGGATTGTTTCCACATTCTCAGCCCTGGTAGTAAAACACATTAAATAAAAGAAATGAAAGATGATTTCTTTTTCATTCAGTCGAACTATTCCAAGATTTCAGGGGGAAAAAAAATATCAACCTGATAGATCCAGAGTTATAAATAGCAGCGCTGCATGTACTGGGGTAAACACTGCATTCCTCTGGATACTTGTAAGAAAAAGGATCAAGAGAATGTGAAACTCTTAGAATTTATGGTGGACCTTGGATGGATGTGATGAGTTAGGAAAGGCAAGGCACATACCAAACATGAAGTCCACTAGCCACTCAAGATTTATATCTCCCAGCATATCCGTCTCGATGATACCATATGTTTATATGGACTGTAGGTTTATTATTGGAAATTGAAGGTCTGCCACATCGCTTCTTACTGGAATCTCATGGAATTTTTTTTTCTGAAGGACACCGGGAGTAATCCACACTCCCACTTATATCCTGGGTCTATTTTGGTTTAAAGTAAAATCTAAAATATGTATTCTTTTTTCTTAGCAAGGAACAGGATTCCTGGAACTAGAGAAGGGGAGCAGGCAGCAGCCAGCCACCTCATTTCCATATCTGTTACTGTAAAACTGTGCCTTCGTATGTAAGGCTTTTCTAAAAATCTGCATTTTCCTGGTATTCTACACATATCGCATCATTTGAGCTGGGTGTAAAACAATTCCCCTGCCTGTAAAGCTGCCAAAAATGCAGGAGCATCCCCAGTCTGCAGCAGAAATAGCTCTGAAAAGCTGTCAAAACAGAGGAAGCAAGAGAGAGGGACTGGGGTGGACACGTTTCCCGAGCAGCCCAGGAGCCCAAGCCATGCTGAAGCTCAGCACCTTGGTGGTGCCTCGGTTTGCCCCATTGGTGGCAGGGACATGGTGGTGGGGCGGAGCCTGGCAGATCCTGGCTTGATTGCACCAGGTTGGTGAGAAGGACACGTGTGGGAAATGCAACTGGCAAGAGAAGGTTCGAATGTCCCGTGGGACCTGACGGACAGCGGTGGCTCGGTGAGAGCAATCCAGGACAGAGGCACAGCGCAGCTCAACATCCCACCCTGAGTACACAGGCAGCCGAAAACACGTGCTGCCGTTTTGGCTACCTGTCCTTTGCAGCTGGGAGGATGCGAGCCATAATTTGCTAGAGGAAAATGAGCTGACTATTTTCCCAGGCGCTTGTTCCCAGGAGCTGGTGGCAGGTGGGGATGCCCCTGGGATGGTGGCCCTCCCAGCCAGGGAAGGGAGGGTCCCTTGCACCCTCTGCTGAGACTTCAGACCTGCCGGTAGCAGGAAATGATCTCTCATACGAGCACACCCTTGGGTACTTGTGGTAACTAAAATAATATTATGTACTCCATGGAGATGGGATTGTTGTGGTTAACTGATGTGTAACCCACACTATTAAGCAGCTCCTGCTCACAGTGAGGGCTACATTATATTTAACATTATTTTAGTTACCTATGGTCTAAGGTGATGTTTTCTTCTAGTATAACCCAGGACTTCGCGAGCTTGTCACTTCTTCTGCCCTGCAGGGCTGCTCTCAGGTCACAGTTATCCCGAGGACAGAAATACAAACTTTTAGGGTATATCCTCACTGGTGAATTTAACTGTAGCCAGGACCAGTTCCCGGGCCTCAGGCAGGTTGTCTGCCCATTAGTGTCATCTCCACATCTCCAGTCAGGCTGGCCACATCCAAACAACCAGCTGGGAATAGCCTCTGGCCTCTCTTAAAGCTTAAACTGTCCCCAGGGTCTGCAAGGATCGTATTGGTGGCCCAGACCTAAACTGTGCTTTGTCAGCGCTGCCAATTTAACAGCACGTGTGATCAAGTTTCAGGGCCTAAACCTGCAAACCTGGACCTTCAGGATGAGTTTATTAGTACGGATGTAACCTCTCTTTTCTCCATGGGGAAGGAGAGGAAACGGGAAAAACTTCTCACTTATTTACATGAACTATTATGCTGCTTACCCGAAATGCTGCCTACTAATACATTAACTTTGGCTAGAATGTGTTTAGGTTTTGATTTCACAAGTGATAAGAGACTCTGTACATCACCGCTGCTGTGAAAGGACATGCAAAAAGCAGCAGAAGGCCACGGGCATCACCCCAGTGGCCCAGATCTGGGCTGTAGGTGCAGACCCAGTGCTTTTGAGGGGGGCAGTGCTGCCTGCAGTTTGGTTTGGGCCAAAACAATGTCCCAACAGCTTAATGGTGTGCTTTGCCTCTAGGACAAGATTTAGCAGGGCTCATTGAGAGAGC
>VYXH01010493.1:0-71794 GCA_013397275.1 Burhinus bistriatus
TGTGTCTTAGGCTCTGGCGCACACCAGAAAGGAACTATGAAAACCTGAGCTAGGCAATAGTAGATGATGTTGAAAAGGATGGGGTTTCTGTAAGGTGCTGGGGCTAGGAGGGCTGTGCACTGCCTTAATCTCATTTTTATTTTAGTTTACTTCACTTTATTATTTTATTTTATTTTATTGTAGCCATTTCTAGAAAGGACTTGCCTATGTTTGTACTGGTTTTAAGGAAAGATAACTTTGAATGACTGTCATTCTGATTTATACATGAATATTATCTAGATAAATTGATAAGTTATGGCAAATGTCTTAATTTATGTTTTGATCTGATCCACCTAATGCTGAAAGGCTTTTAATACAACATGTTCCCTTATTCTAAAACAAAAATGCTGTTCTAAAAAAAAAACAACCCTGAAAATCTACCTCCAGACAAATTTTGTGATTTCTAGCAAGGGACGTTCAAACAGACTTTACTCAAGATTGTTGTGATCAAATATTGTACCATTCCCAAATTAGCTGTTGTAGAATCCCACAGACATGTGGTTCCATGCATCCAAATTAAACTACCAGTAACCGTGAAGAACCAAAATATCCCAGGACTGGGCCACCATCAGATCCTGGGAGTGCAGAGAAAGCCATAATGCTTCTCAGTTGGCTCATAAGGGCAGACTTCTGTTCTGTAATCCCTTACAAACAATACAACCTTTGCGTTTATCAGCTATCGTCCTCTATTAGGTCATACAGCAAGGCCAAATTGTCCTGATGAGTTAAGCATATACACAGAGAAAACACACATGGAACTTGTTTTGATACTTCTTCATATAAGTTATGTCATGCCAAAGTGATACTGTCGTAGCCTGGGAATAAAGAGAGACAATTTCTCAGGGATAGCCTTATGGTGACTTGTGAGCTAGTGCAGACTTATGACAGACTTCATGGACTTGTGGGACTCTGGAAAGCCTTCTTTCTTGCAGGGGTCTGAGTTGCTTTCCTGCCCTGAATACATCTTTCTGTCTTTCCCTTCTTGTAGAGTCCAGGTCATCCCGACATGTCCTAAGCAAGGATTCAGACGTTTCTGGAAACACTAAACTGCGGTGTCTGACTCCCTGTGCATGTCTAAGATTTTCCAGCTGAAGGCCCTTGAGATGAAAATTTCCTTCCCTTCCCACTTCAGTAGAGCATTAGTCTAACCTGCTTTTGGGTGTGATATAAGACACAGACACTGTGTAGGCTCTTGTCATTCACAGAAGAGCACAGTAGAGGACAAATTAGGGCAAATCCATTTTGAATCAGGTGGCACAGCCAATCTCAAGTGGTCTTATCACTGGGTCACAGGACAGTGAGGCAGGAACAAGTGTGCAGTGATGGGCAGAGCTCGTACACCCGCAGGTCTGAGTGCCTAGACTTGTTGGGAGGGCATTTTTCCTTACTGGTCTCGCAGGAAGGCAATGCAGACACAGCAGAACAAGCACTCACCGCCTACTCTTCCAGTGGCATTTTACAGGAAGATACTGCAGTCAGTTGCCTCTGGCATCATTGCCTCACCATGGATTCCCACCACCTCTGAGACACAAGGTGCAGAGATGTTTTGTAGGAGTAGGAATACATACACAAGAGGGGATGCTTCCTGAGTAGACACTTCTCTACATGTTTTCATCCACGGCATGCATTTCAGTAGAATGAAAATGAGGTTTTTTGGCTCAACTTTTGGATTGTTATTTGTTTACATTTGTTTCCGTCTTTCATGTTATTAATGTACTTCCACATCATTAGCAAATATTCAGCCCTCCAGAGCCACTAATGTTATACGAATTTTTTCTTTGTACTTTTAGTCTGCTTTCTTAAGCTGCTGATCCAGGAGACATGCCAGGTTTTCAGGCATGGCTTATATTGGCATTTTGTACATGCAAACCAAACTAGAATTGTTCTAGTGAAAGCCTTCCTTATAATAAGGAAATAGGACTTCTCTCTCATTCGATTTTAAAATAAACTTTAAAATGTATTGTTTTCACATGAGTAAGACTTCTTCTCTCAGGTTTCTCATGTGTCTCTGCCAGCAGATGCTTTCCTGGCAGTGTCTCTCTCAGCCCTTTGGTCATTATCCTCCAATGTCACCCAGCTAACTATCACCACAGGCTGGAAATCACTCATTGAATCATGACTTCTGTGAGTCTCTAGAACCTCAGATCTCCTCTGACCTTAAGCACTCTCTTCAATGCCATTAAATAAATTAAATGTTTAAATTACCTATATTAGCTTTAATTGTATAATTATAGCGTCAACGAGAAATAAATCTATAAAGGGGCAAACGCTAATCTAAAAAAGGACTTGCCCTGACTTCGAAGTGGATGAACATGCCCGGTGGAAATGAGAAGAGACTGTAACCTCTGTAAGAAAGACAACTCATTTCAAGCTTTCCCTGACTATAGTTATGTAGTAGAAACAATACCAGACTGTGTAGTGAAGGACAAATGCCCTCATGTTATTTCAGTGTTTTACAGTCATATCCAGGGGAAAACAGCAGCTTTCCAGGTATGTGTTGGGATGGGGACAAATAGAAAGCCTTCCTCTGAGTCACACATAGACGGCAGGCAGAGGTCCAGGGAGATGTTCAACAAATAGGAAAATTTTAGTACAACTGAAAATCTCTTAAAATAGATCTGAATTGTTTTCAATGTGAACAGTGTAATTAGAAGCTTAATTTCATGTAATTAAATTTAATTAAGTTTAATTAACTTAGCTTTAACTTGGCTTAACTGTGCCCTTTCACAATGCCAACAGCAGTCTCACGTATCTCCATTTACCTGTAAAGTGTCCTCGTGAATAAAGGCAATTGGGAAGATAAGATTATCCAGTTTCATTGTACGTTGGTGTTCACTTTTAGGAGACTGAATGTGTGCTCAAGACTAAACCTGTCTCCCTTGTGTATAGGGCTCTAGGTGCAGGTGCATCCCGGGGAATGATGGGGAAACTACGCATCGTAAAGGCAACTTGCAGGGGGCTCAGTCCTTTGCCTTTGTAATTTCAAGACCACCTTTGAGGATGATCGGAGCTGTCAGAGCCCTGTGCCTCTGTGCAGGCTGTAGAGCAGAGGTGCGAGCAGGGAAGAGTGACGTGCCTCGTGAGAGTCCTCTGTAGTTTCCAAACGGTATTTGTCTTCAGTTTTCTCCTATTACACTAGAGAGTTACTGCAGCTGGCTTCCATGTCTGAGTGGTTAATAAAGTTGATTTACACTGTTTGTTTCTGTCAGGAGTCCATCAGGTATATTTTATTTTGCCTCCAGTAAGTCCCTGATTTGTCACTCTATAGTCTGCTTCCCCAGTCTCATCGATTGCATAAAAAGAAGAACATCGTTACAACATACAGCCAAACTAGCCTTTCACACAGGAAAGGAAGGTATTTAATGTTAGCATCTGCTAACAGTTAACTCTTTTTCAGTTGGCATTACCCTTTCATTGGTAAAGTACATGTGGAAGGTGTGTGTAATGTGTGACTCATGCTGATTACAGTGATTTTGACTGTGGGGTGCTCTAGCTTGGTTTGCCAGTCAGTTTAAATAAAAACTGTGTTAGGGAGGTAAAAAAGGCCTCCTTCCCTTTCCCATGAAGTCTTTCCACCATTAGTTAAAATTTGCCATGAAAGTGTTTCCTTTTTTCCCTTAGTTCTACTGCAGATTTTTGGTGATGATCCTCCCTAGTGATCTGTTCCCACCCTCCAGAAAGAGTGGAAAAAACAGCCCCCACAGGGAAAGAAGGGAGAAGAGTTACTTCTTGTACCTGCAACGCTGGGGATCACAGTTGCCAATACATCCTGTAGCAACAGGGGAGAAGAAACTCTGTTGTCTCCTCCCACCCAGCAGCTCCTGGGAATGAGGATCACACTTTTATAAAGACAAACTGTCGTTGCATCACATATACTGAAAAACAAATTGCAGGGAAGCTGGGCTATGAGTTGATTCTCATTGATTAAATTCTCATCGCTGTGTGCTGGATTAGTAAGGAAGATCCAAAGGATCCTATGGTGTGACATAGGATTTATGTCAGCGCTTTATAGAGCACCTTGGAAGTATCCAGTTTTGGGCTTTCTATTTAAATATAAAACTGGGGCTGATTTTCAAAGGAAATGTTAGTTAAAGCCTCAATTGGGACTCAAAATCATTGCTCTTACAAAAGACTCCCCAGTGTCCAGGGTGATGTTTTGGACAAAGAAAATGATAAATTGAATAGGGAGAGTTAAAAAAAATAAATTAATTTAGACCTCAGAAAGTGAAAAGCTGAGAAATTTGTCCACATAGTTTAAATGATCTATATGCAAACATCATCTAAATTTTTGAGATGTTGGAGGGGGACAACTCACCTGAAGAATACTTCTCCACATAAATTCACCTGCCATGTCCAGGTAACTCATGGCCTCTCTACTTGAGACCAACAGCCAAGCATCCAAAATAAAAAACACGCATATCCGAAGCCCACAAGAAAGAGACCTCCTGCAGAGCCCTCCAAGTGAGCTCTGATGGAAGCCAGTGAGTCCATAAAATACAGTACCATAAAGCCCTATCACTTTAGGCCCAGAAGAATATAGCCCTCAGTATAAGAGACTGAGCAACACTGTGCCTTCATGGAACATCTCACATCACCTTCAACATCATTCCTTATGGAATTCCCTTGGCTCAAATACAGCAAGGCTGCGTTGCAAAACATAAGTTTTATTTTTTCAAGCTAAAGGTGTATTTGTCATGGTTGTTTCTGAGGATAGTTAACTATCTTCTGTGGGAGTCGGAAGATACTGTTACATCTCAATACCAGCAAGACTTTCTCAGAGCATTAGCCAGTACTGCCTCTCATGTGATGATGGATACTCACCATCTGCCCTTATACTGCACTGCACAATCCTCTTGTGCTGGAATGCCAACAAGCTTGACAATGTTCAAGCTGCTAATTGGATGAGTTGATCTCCTATCATACTGATCAACATTATATGGCTCTTCTTTGTTGTCCATGATAGAATTAAAGTTTTATCTAGACTGTATGCTTTCTGGAGACTGTATGCTTCTGCTTTTGTACAGCTCCTTGCACACTGGAATCCTGGGTTTGTTTGGTTTTGGGGTTTTTTTTTTTTTGTTTGTTTGTTTTTTCCTGGTGCTATGTTATTACAAGGAGTGCAGATGCTACGTTATTACGAGGAATAAATATCAGCAACAGTGAATAGCTTCAAATGAAAAATAACTGTAAGCAGAATGAAAATTATATTCTATAAAGCTGAAAGAGCAAATGCTAACATGGTGGAGTTGACTAAACCAACAGTGGATGATTGCATTGTATTTTTACCAAGCTAAAGGCATATTTGTTACCGTTGTTTCTGAGGATAGTTTACTAACTTTTGTGGGATCTGGAAGATGCTGATATATATCAATATCAGCAAGACTTTGTCAAAACAAAGGATGATTTTATTTTTTCTGGAAAAATAATGTTGATTCCATTGCAATTAAAAAAAAAAACAAACACAACAGAATGCTTGAACATTTAATGTTCCAAAAAGATACAGGATGACAACGCTGTCATCAACTTCTTAGAGATTCCAGGGCTCTGTGATTTACCTAGCTTCTCAAGAAAATGTCAGTCTCATATGAACTATGAGTACTTTCTTATTTAAAAAAGGATAGACCTAGAAGAGTTCCATCAGCATTTTTTCTTACACAATAGTCACATATTAGTTATTGGCAGTCATATCCATGGATATCCATATTCATGGATATTTGTCACACATTTCCATGTTTGGTGGTGGCAAAATCATTAGTGAAGAGAAGGCTTGCTTTTATTCTGGAAAAACTACATGTTTTGAGCTCTGTTGCAAAAAGAACAGTTTAGAGTCTTGGAGAGATTCAGTGTGTAAGTTAAAGTCACTTCACAACAGCTCTAACTTGCATGATTGCTCAGTTAACCAATCACCAAAGGCCTTCCTGGTGCTGGCAACTTCACAGAAGGTAAATTTTCCAACTCAGATAGGCTTTTCTTGAACTAGTTTACTAATGAATTTAACTTGAATAAATAAATACAAAAATCACTAACAATAAAAAAATGAAAGACTAGTAAATTAAAAAAAAATTAAAAAATATATGTATAAAATGCAAGATGCTTTTATTTTTAATAAATTAAAAGGTCATAAGAACTGTGTTCTATGAGAAGGCTTAAATTCTAATTTAAAAAAATTCCATACCTGATAACCCAAATATGTCTGTTTGGACATGTCACCAGTGTGCTCCATTACTGCTCAGTTGCCGAATGTCTTACCTGTTCCCTAGGGCTGGGCTCTCTAGCCACAGTACATCTTCCACAGGACATGACATCTGGGGGTTCGCATGATACATTGCCTTCCTTTGCTTGGAAGAGACCTCCTGGTGCATCACATCCTGTGTGAGGATGAGTTTATAATGGGAAACACAATCAGGAAACTCCCATATAGCATAAAATAACTGTGTTGCTTTCAGTTGGAGTAATTTGGGTTTCCGATCACAGTCTTATCTTCCATTTTTTTGCCAGAATTGAAATGTTGATCTGGTCTAGCAAACAAATACCTGTTGCTTAACTATCAGAAATGGATGTCTTATCTTTACCTTATTTCTAAAAGTAACATACTGATTGTAGCCAAGTCTGGATCATCCTAACTTCTAGATCATATTTCTGATGGTATCCTTTACACAGCAGCAGTGTATAAGACTTTGTTTCGCATCTTTCATTTTGACAATTTCCTTTGTGATTCCACTGCTACAGCCACACAGACAGTATTTCTGGATCCTTTTATAAACACTTTTTTTCTTTTCCTTGGGGATGCTTGCTATTCACAGTTTAATCCGTAAAAATACAGAATGTGCCCATTTTCTTTTGCTCTTATTCCTATATTCACCCTTGCTTCGTAAGACAGGACAGATTACATTGCATGAATTTGCTCTGAACACCACAGATGGTGTGTAGGATATGGAGGTACTACGGGGAGAGAAAAAGAGAGTGTGAGGAAGAATAGTGGTAAATCCACCAAACATAGTTGTAGGGCAGATGGGGAGTTTGAAGAGAAAAGGAAAAGGACTGGAAGGGTCCAGGATGCTGGAGGAAGGACAAAAACAATGGAGAACTTGTTTGCAACGTGGAGGGAGTTTATACGAACAGGAAAAGTACGGAGATAAGGGATTTCCGTGGACAACTAACAGGTGATCACTGAGGGAACAAACCTGTAGGGCAGATTAGTGTATTGAATGAGTGGCTGTGTGAGAAGTCCATAAGTGAAAGGCAAAGGAAGAGGGAGAATGAGGCAGGATATTGAGGACAGTAAAATAGATTAACAATGTGCACATATCAAAACTCATCTAGGAAAACCATCTTGATTTGCCCCTTTTTCCCTTTCCCAAACCACTCAACATTGCATATTGCCAGTTTTAAACCTGGGAAAATTTGGCTGGCTGACAAAGAGATGCTGGAAGATCTTTGGCAGAGCCAATATTAATTCTGGTTAATAGCTCCTGCTGCAAAAGTGCATTGTTCAACCAACGTAAAATTCAAATCACTCTCCCAAAGGCCACTTTCCCATTTCAAAAACGAACACCTGAACAGGTTATGACTTCTATCATCATGTCCTCTATGCATATAAAGAAGTCCAGAGAAATGCTTAAATAAAAATTGTGCATCTAAAGAATCTTCTGAGGATGTAAGGAGAAAAAAATAGAAGTTGTGAGTGATTTTGGATAAATTCATTTTGGAGTTCTCAGTGAAAGACGTCTTATAAAGACATGATGTTGAAAAGAAATGTTGCCACTCATGTCCTCTTCACAAACCAGTTAGGAATATTTAGAAATCTGAGGCTAGGTATCTAAAATTTGAATCATTTGCAATTTCGTCTACTTCTGAAAATCCTGGCCAAAGTGTTTTCTTAGAAGTGAATTACCTGCACCAATACAGTAGTTACTTGATGTTTTAGTATTTTTATGAAACATTATTGACAAAGCCACAATATTCTACCCATGGTTAACATAACAGCACATACTAAGAAAAAACCTTTAAATGCAGAGTAAGTGGCTACTGTAGTTTTTGGCCCTGTGGAGGAGCAAAACCTCCTGCCCCCAACCCAACAAGTTCAGAATCTGGAAAAAAATTTTTCCCTTATTTTCCACAGAACCCCTCTGTTTCATAGGTTCCTGGGAGAGTAGAAAGGGTATAAATGGCAAATGCAGAGAACACCATTTAATCACAGTGATGAGGGGCCTGGAAAATCCTAGATCCCTCAGTCAAAAAATAAATGCAAGCTGAATTATCTCTTTCTATACTGAGTCTTTGTTAGAGACCTTGTCCAAGCATGATAAGTCAAGGAGAAGCAACCTCAAATTTTACTATCTTCAGTTGTTGGGATAAATGTAGACATTAGTGTTTCTCCACTTGCTACTAACTCCTATCATAGAAGTGTTACAAGAGCATGCTACTTTATCAGTCTAGGCTTTTGGATACAGACATGAAGACAGATTCACACATAACATAGAAACCAAGACCCCTCATTAACTGGAAACAAATCCTCCACAGTTTTTTTATCTCATATTTGTACCCACTGCAGTAGTATCAGAGTAGCATGTGCAAATACTCATTTTTAAAGAGGAGGAAGCGAGAGGAACAGCCACCCTGTGTCTAATCAACATGGATCAGTAATGACCACTGGTCAAACTTTTGCAATGTGGGAAGGCAAGATTATGTGCCACACTGGTAACCTCACCATCTGTCAGTTCAGAGCACAAGGGAACAAATGACACAAGTACCAGACAGACTAAATGAGGAAGCTGAAGGGAGGAGCACTTCTGAACTTATCTTACTAACACACTTTGCTTTGCTGCTGTATACTTTATGGCTTTGGTAGGGAAAATGCACAACAGAGTGAGGAGGGAGTTTTGTATGCATAGTATTTGTCTGTTTTATTCAGTTACTACTTTTCTTACTCTTCTTTGTCTTTCAAAAATGGTTTGATTTATGCTTTTACAGAAAACATGAAAATTAATCTATGTGGTTCACAAATTGAAAGTAAGAAGTAAAGGTACTATTATGATTTACAGTACACAAATTGTCCTGGTTACTGTTTAAGCAATATTTAGTTTACTTTAGCAGAATAGGCCTGTCTTTGAAGAGGAACGGTGAGAAGGGAAGTGTCCTTGACTTAGGAGACTTTTTGGTTTAAATAATAAGGAGGAACTATAAATGCAAAAAAAAAAATATCAAGCATAAAATCAATTGGATGAAGACAGGCTGAAATTAGAATTTGCCATTAGCAGAAATGTTTGTGTCTAGAACTGACAGCTGTTGGGATATGAAGAAACCAGGTTTTGCTGTAAAGCAAGAAAGTAGACTACCTGATTCCTCTTGAAGCTAATATCTAAATATTTATGAAGATGTAGTTAAGGCTCTGTGAAAATATAATAAGGTAATGGAAGTCATTTGGGTGGCTTTGGCAAAAAGATTGTTCATTAATGTTATTGATGTACACTGGAAGACATCTGATGTGAAGTTCATAATTGAAATGTTACAAACACTTCAGCATATGGATCCTTCACATTCACTTAATTGCCAGTTTAGTAATAATTTTATGTAATGAGGAATTATTAATAATACGTGAAATACTAAATTGACGTAATCACCAAAAAACGTAATATGACATCCACTGTGCAAAGTACGTTATAATTCCAGGTGTCTTTGTTATACTTTAAACAAGGAATATAACTAGCCAAATTCATCTTTCAAAACTATTGACTCTACAAAGTTTTAATAATTTTTTATATAATTGTGTTTAAAGGTAAGACTATTAATCAGATGTTCTTTTTCCTCATTCTTAATATCCCTTATTAGCATCCAGTTATGACAAAAAACTTGACAAACGATCATTAACAAACTGCCTTACAGTTTTGTGGCACAAGTCTCACTGTGAAATAAATGTCTATATGCTGTTTCTTTTGATTATGTAGGCAGATACCAATACCCTGTTTAGATAGGTAAGAAAAGGGGACCAAATTTGTCTCTTTCACAGTTGCAGTTTAATCATTGTGGAAGATTGTGGTATTAGGACAAGAGATCTTTTATCTCCAGCACACCAATAAAAATCTTCCATAAGTTTGCAATTACTGAAAGTCAATAGCCTATTGGTATGAGAAATGTACTCTTCGAGGACAACTGTCCACAACACAGTTATCACCCCTATTGCCACACAGAACAGAGTGAGAGGGCATGGAGAATGTCAGGCACCTCCCCAGGTAATCCTCGTCACGGCAGGATCGGCGCACACTGATGTGGGGACCAGTGAAGTGTGCAAGGCCACTCATTGTCTGGGAGCCTTGTCTAGTCTATGACTTCATTTTCCTGAGTCATTATGCTGACACATCTCATGGGCAACATCTTCAGTGAGAGAAAAGAGCCAATATAAGTTTTTACTTATACTGGTATAAATCAAGAGAAACCCTACTGAAGCCAATGACTTTCTATACAAAATCATAAAAGCAAGAGGTAAACTGAAGTTACTAATGAACAGAAAAATAGAAAGCAAAGTCCTCAATTCCATTTTACCTCACTTCAGGTTTAAGTGAGAGACATGGGAATTAAAGTTCTCTGGTTCACCTGATCTGGGAGCTGGAATTGTGAGACTTACACTTTGACATATAAAACATTTCATGGCACATGTCCAACTAAAAAATTCGTATACCTGAGTGACCTTATCCAGAAATACTGCGTATGCTTTTACCTCTTCTGCTCCTTTTTCATAAAGCTAACATCAGTGATGAACTCCTGTTTAAATTGAAAGGATGAAGATTGGTACATTTACTGGAAGAAGTTATTTTCCAAACATCATTTAAAGAAACAAGATGACAAGCATGAAAATGTAAATTAGAGGTCAATTTTTTTTTTAGTTTTAGGTGGACACTGCTCTCAAAAGTTAATAATCCCTTGATAAAAGTGATCCCACTTAGTACCTCAGGAATAACTCATGCCAGATGTTACTCTGAACAATCAGTGAGTCTTCACAGGGCAAGAGCTGTATGCAGGAAGTCTCAGGACTGGAGTTTACTCATTATTTCATGTTTACTTGAACATATTTTAATCAAATCTTATCATAAAATATGAGGTTTAGTACTTCCATTACCTTCTGAAACACTAAATTATGGGATCTGAATAGTTGCTTTCTCATTTTCTCCTTGGAAGGGTCTATCTAGGAATTACATAAACTATATTCAACAGCAAATAGGACACAGCCTTTAGAGAGACCATGCATGTATGTTTCATATGGGAGATAAAATGAGTTATTGGTACATCACACTCTAACAAGGTAAAGAATTTTTCAAGCTATGTAAAAAGTCTGTGCTCTTTGGGTGATATAATTTCAATGCTAGTACATATACCATGATTTGATGAATTGCAATAATTACTATGTGCATTGTACTCTTCCCTTCTTGTTTTCACATTTGCAGATTTTTTCTGTGAGGCTTGCTAATGGTTTGTGTTTTAACCAATTTAATACCTCTTTTCTTAAAGTATTTAGAAGCATTTGTTTATATAAAGAAATTGCTGTTGAACAGGCAAAAAGGATCTATTTTAATACTTTAGAAATCAGCAAAATAGTACTGAAGAAAAACAAAGCATTACGTATTCTGAGAAATGGTACAACACAGTATCTTATTTCTTGTAAAATATATTAAGCAACAGCAATCATTTTAGGCAAATGTTTATTTTGTATTTGATCGCTAAGGAAGAGAGAGTTTCATTCATCTTCATTTTTGCATTTTTAAGTCTACATAATTTAGTTCACACTGGAGCACGAAGCTGAATGTTCATAATTTTTCTTTGTGTATTGTATTAAGTGAAAGATAAAGTATTTCTCTCTCTCTTACTTTTGTTTTATTTTGCCTTTGCTTTTGGCTCTGTTTATAGCCAGGGGAGCATACAGGAAGATGAGAAGCCCTTATCTTACTATCTACATCAAAAGTAGCAGTAGAAGATGGCAATAACATTCCTTCTCCCTTGTGAGGCCAGGAGGACTCAGTAAGAAAGTGAAAGAGAAAAAGGAACCAGTCAACAAGCTGGAAAACGGGGAATTCTGAAAACTCATTTTCAGATATGGTTTGATTCCTGGTAGTTTAGGATTACAATTAATATTACTTATTTTGTGAAGCTCTTCTCCTTTCTAAATTCTCTGTCCTTAGCTGTAAGATTTGTATTCTAATTAAAATCAGAGGATGATACTCTTGCTTATATTAAATAGTCCCTTGAACTCTAAGGAGTCCCACTGAAATAAAACATCAACCCACACCAAGTTATGACATCACAATCCACAAATTCCCTGCAGCCTTTTTTAACTTAAATACCATTTTATAGAATATAGTAGGGACGTGCATGAAGTAAAAAATATGCACAATGAAAAACATAATTAAATGCTGTACATTTCACCCAGCTCATCAAGAAAAAAATCTCTAAGATGACACAAGTGGGAGAGTAGGCACAATTTTCTAAAAGTGTAACCTATAATAACTACAGCAGAAAAATATAAACCAGCAAGAATTAGCGATTAGGGATCCAGTCCTGAGGGTACCAAGCAATCTCAAATTTTATTTAAGTCCATGGGAGACCTAGGTGCTTGAACCTCTATGAAGCATGCCCTAGGTGACAAGGTAAGAATTTCATCTCATAAGAAACCAGAAACAATAAATATTATCCTTACAGAAATGACGGTGACACTGGGATGTTTTTTACATTAGAGCTGAGTGAACATTTTATTTGCTGAAATTTATTCCACAGATGTTACCTTTATTTATCTTTGCAAACCGTCCACAAAGAGATAGTAACATTGTAAAATTCTCAGAAGTACTTCTTATTCAAAATTAGTCACACACTTCTCCAGTGAATTTTCTCTTCAAAATCTGCTTTTCGTGAATACTTGAGCTTGCATTCACTTTTTCATGAGTTATTCATACTAATAAAGCTTGAGCACTCAAGTGTTCCTGGAAAGCAAACGTGAAAGCATTGCAAACATGGTCTAATTGAAATCCACTTTCCACTTTGAGCAAATATTCGTGGAACATTTTTCCTACTATTCACTTCGTTTTAGTTGACATTATGGGCTAAAATCTCACTGATGTGCACTAAAGAGAAACGTCACAGCAGAACCCGCTTCAATAATGTAGGTGCAATATTCCTGGAACAGGCAGGTCTCTTCAACAGGCATAGCATGATTTAGCCTGCTCTGTCCTTTTATTTTGTTCAGAGGGCAGCCTTTAAAGTAGACTGTTCAATGGCTATGCGAACTCTCCTTAGTGTTTCAGCCACCCATCAAACATAAGGACCTGTGTTGTATCTCCCTCTAAGCTCCCCTTCAGAGCTAATCAATGAAGTTATTCATTTAGCTTCTTTCATAACCAGTGATCAGCTTATTGCTGGTGTAAGACAGGCTTCTTCAGAACATATATTCATTGCTGACATGAGAGGTCACCATACAAGCAGTGACCAGTGGTGTAACTTCTTTTATATTTATGTAATCGATGGATGGATAGATAGATAGATAGATAGATAGATAGATAGATAGATAGATAGAGCTATTGCTCCTGAAACATCTTGCTCTTTGGAACAGGCAAAAGTCATCAATCCAGATCCACCGCACCTTCCTCCAGACACTCACCTCAGACACATTTCAGTGCATTAGGAAACTTATCCTCCCTAGGAACGTCCTGAGGTCCATCAAGCAACAGGAGCCTCCAGAGGGCAATTCTGATCTTCGGTGGTCAAAACTGCTATCTGGATGTGCCCATCTTTCCCCATGAAGGAGAAGTAGGCCCTACGGTGACAAGGGCCTCAGAAAAGTGTCTGGGTTGGAAGGGACAACTCCAGACCCTGTTGTCTCCAGTGTCAGATTTGTAAGAATTTCCAGAGTTCTGCTATCAAAATCTTGTAAAATCATTGTCTTCCTTGTATCCTCCTTGAGACGTAGAAAAGTCTAGTGAGAATCACTCTTTCATGCCAACAATTCCCTGCTACTTTGATTGCCTTTTAAGCTCATCTCCTCTTATTTATTCATTCATTACAGACTGTTAAGCAAAACACTGAAAGGGATAGGAGATATTACAGCTCCTACAGAACCCTCAGAGGAAGAAAACTTCAAAAAAGTTTGTAAAAAGTTGTGCTTGTATGTCTCAGTGCGAATGCTGCATTGCTAATGTCACAAAGCCTATTGACAGGTATTTTTTTTCTTAAAACTAGGCTCATGACGTTCCTCCTGCAACGTGGCGAACATCATCTTTTCATTAGTTTGTGCATGGTCCCTCTGGGTCACCACTCAGCCACTTACGTGAGTGTCCTTATGTCTCTCCAGATTTGTACTACACACAAAATCAAGCCACTGATTGATATGAAGCAAATAAAAAGTAATTGTCTCATAATCCTTAACATAATATATACATAACCTATACATAAAAAACAGTTAATTGTAACATACGCTACACCCTTACTGTTGTACAACTTTGTGGGTACCAAAACCTTTTTATTGGTACATACATGCTGTCACCCCAAATGTATCCGTTGACTACATGCAGATAATAGAAGATCTTCACTGGAGTAATTCTTCATTCAATACAACATATCTCGTTGCAAGGAATTTTCTTCAACAAGGCTGTGAGACATGAAATCATCTCTCTCTAGCTGTTTTTTTTCTTTTGGTTTCTAGCTACTCAGTGCTTAAAAATAGTTTTCTGCATACTAAATTGCGGCACCCGGTCATTTTCATATAGTTAAAATAAAGAACTACAGCTTGGATTTTAGGTCCAATGGTCACACCATAAGAATACAATTCATTCACTAATTAAATGCCCACTACCTCTATCACTAGCGCCTGCCAACTCCAAATTTATATTGCAAAGAACGCTCATTTTATATGATGCATAGAAAAGAAGAAGAAGAGGGAAAAAAAGAGCAAGAATATTAATATATAAGAAATTACTTCCTTAAGGTCAGGAGCACCTCAAATTGTACCACAGACAGAGCCACTAGAAATGGAAAGGAAACTCTTAGGTTTGTAATAATATAGCAACTATAGAAATAATAGCTCTGACTTTATCTATATATTACAAATAGCTAGTTGACGTGCTTTTGATGCTACTTTGCTACTACTGGTTTATTGCCCTTTTGGATGGGGGCACAAAGGCATGTCATTTTTATGTGGCTTATTGTCAAAGTGTTCATAAAGCTAGATTAGGCTGTGTTCTCATTATGCTTGCTCCTCCCTTGCAGCAGAGCTACATACTATTGTTCCTAGACACAAGTGTGAAAATCAATACGAATATTTAAGACCAAATTGCAGTTTCCCTCCGTCTCTACTATCTCCACATATTCATACACATACCTTATTTAGTTACATTTTTTAGAGGCTGTTCTTATATTTTTAATTGTTTGGTAGACTTTGGATATGTAACAATGGATAACCGTGCAATACATTAAATACTTATGGGTATGCTGTGCCTTCTGTTATAATATAAAATCCATCTATTCTGGTTGATGGGTTTTAACCTCACACAGAATACTTTAAACTCCATTTGGACTTGTGCCTACAATCACCTTAGCAAAGTCTCTTAAGTAACTGCACACAGCCTAATTAGTATGCATTATCAATTAACAAACTTAATAGCCGGCAGATTGATTAGATCCTCTGTTGCAGGGGCAGAGCTGAAGCGAAACAGAATGAAAAATCATTGCACGCATACACTGCTGCTTTGTTATTTTCTCAGATCCCCTCCTCCTCCTCCACATTCCTTTAATTAATGCATACATATGGTTCTGAATATCTTGTAAACTAGAGCTTGCTGTAACTCTTTAATAAAACTCACTCGTAGATGAGAGAGCCATAGTCCATGCCTTATTTATTTCGGGCTGAAAACATAAACCATTTTTTTTCACCCAGGTCTTTCCCTTCTAAATGGTGAAAGTTTTAGAGATCTGCTGCTTCTAGGCTGCTTGTTTTCACAGTGACTGGTAGGGAAAAGCCAGTAAGTTGGAGCTGTGCACACCAATTCAGATAACCCATAACTAAGAAGATGGTTCAGGCATCACATGGATGGTGTGTTGACAATACCACAAGGTGGATTCCACATTTATTGCTAAAAAAAAAGAGAACAGCACAAAACATTGTATGTCATTTTACATATTCTGTTATACTGATGAGCTGGAAAATAAGAATACAGGAAGAAAAACCTTCCTATTTGGAAAACAGATATCAGACTAAAAAAGTTTACAGTAAATTTTAGATAAAATGCTGGTGTTAGACAGGATTTTATTCTTTAAAAATAATGTGATGCAAACTCCTCGAAGACTACTGAAAACAACACCGAAGACTATCAGTTGCTGCCTTGCAGTGGTGGCAATGTCTATCCTTAGGCAAAGCCTATTAGCCTTCATACACTGGAAAAAAAAGTGGTGCTTACCATGGTGATGTGAGCACTAGCAGCAAGTTGCAGAGTTAATAACTATTTAGCATTTATATAGCATTTACATATGCAAATCACTGAAGAAATATTAGCTAATTAATCCACACAACAGACTGGTGGGGCAGGTCCTATAAAAATATCGATGATTGTTGGAATGGTTAAATCCAATAAAAGTGCAAAATGACTTTCCCAAACGCATAAAATATGCTATTGTCAAGACCTAGATCAGCACTCAGAGCCCCCTGATTTGCACATCTGCGCCCTTTAGTGAAGGTGCACTGCCACAATTGTTCCATTTCCACAACCACAGAATCATACAACACAACGGTTGAGGTTGGAAGGGACCTCTGGAGGTCGTCTGGTCCAAGCCCCCTGCTCAGGTGACATCAGTTACCTGAAAAGAGAGTAGTGTTATCAAAATGCCTTGAAGAAGCTGACAGTTACAGCCTCATCTTCATAAAAAGGCACTGAAGGACTGAGTTCCCTGCTTGAGTAAATGGCAGCAGTTACGGGTGGTGTGCCAAACTGTGTATTTCTTTCCCAAATGAGAAGCACACTGATACAAACTCAGTAAGACACTCTGATAGTACCTTGCCAAAAGGAAAGGTGGTGCTTATCACCGGATTGAGATCACCCTACTTCCAAAAAAGCAGGCGCTCACAGATCATGCTGAGTTCAGGACTTCCTCCAGCCCAGGAGACTCTGCCTGTCTCAAATTTTGGTCCTTAGAGTTTCTGCTATGCCACTATCCCTTTGCAAGCCATTCAAGGTCTTTCCATGGGTGTTTTTCACTCCAATGCCATAGATTTCTCTAGCCCACCATTTTTTGCTTTGTGAGCATGTTCTCCTAAACAAGCGGACCAAAAGAGGCATAAAGCATGCTGAAGCAAACTCTGCTCTGTACTGCCTGTGTAGTCTATTACTATGTCTTGGCACGGCTTTTCTTTTCCTCCATCCCCAAAAGGCAAACACAAAGAGATAGCAACTATTTTTACTCTGAGGTGGAAAAAAAATCTATATGATTTAAATAAAACCAACTCAACTGAAATTAGAGACTATGTTCCTCTCAGGTCCTGCTGATGTCACTTGGGTTTTATACAAAGGGTCACACAGACTTATCCAGCTCTATTCTATTCTCCAACTTAACTAATTCAGACTCTTTCTATTGCTATGCAGATTTTTCCTTTTTTCCTCCTTTATTTTCTTTTTTTTTTTTTTTTACATCAACTGGCCTGCTACTGCTTAAATAGAAGCAATTTTCCGAAAAACACACCAGAAATATTGCTGTGTATTTTGGTTTAAAGAATTAGAAGAACACAGAGATTCAGAAATGTAATTAAAAATATTTTACATCATAAATAAGCTTCTCTGGATTCTAAAGAGATCTGAAATACTGCTAGAAGGAACAATAATATCTAAAATATCAAGGATATAACTTCCCCCTGAAAAAGACTTCCCTCATTAAAAAAAAAAAAATTCTTTAAGTAATAAGAAGACTGAAATTCCTTTGAGTCTAGGTAAGGATGGAGCATTAATTAGCTGCCAGAAAATGGTCTCTCAACACTGCGGTAAGAAATATGCCTCTAATTCTCATTATGTGACCCAGGAGAGGGGCATTAGGTCTGTAACCAGTGAAACTAAAATGTGAAAACTTTTTTTTTAATGATTGGACTACTCAGAGAGCAAAAAGGTGAATAATCACCTGCTATCAAAGTACTCTCTTCTCTGGATTAGCAGTGGCTCCATACAGCCCCTTTCTCCTCACCTAAAAACTGATTGTACTCTGTTTAAGGTAGATCACTTTATTCAACATACGATTTCTGAAAAAGTAAAGAGATCATAAAAATACAACAAATTGGCTAATATAAAAAAAGTCAAAAGTCAGTGCAACAACTTTCTATTACCTCTCTGGGTATCATTACAGTTGTTCTACAGTCCTACAGCTGTTCTACAGCACTCTGCAGTTGTTCAAGTTACAGCTGTGTTATTCAGTGCGTATAATTTACTCTCCACGTAACACCAGGTCCTTGAAAGACTCTCATTTTTGATTGGTATTCCTCCTTCTTCAACTCAAGTCTAACACAAACAGTTCTAAAATAATTAATCCCCTAAGAACTGTATATACTTTCAGGTGTTCCCTTTTTGCCAGAAATCCCCTTTCAAATAATTAAGAAACATGTGTGATTTTTGTTATTCTATGCTGTACTTTGCCCTTTACTAGCTAGCCTTTTGTCAGGTGTCTGAAACTGAGCACAGTATTCCGGTAGTCTCTGCCATGCTGAAGACATGAATTGGTACCAAATTCAATTTTAGTACTCGGTTCCTTTGGTCCAAAATATATTTTGCACTTTCTCTTCCAAATGCCACTCTAGAACATAGACCAATGAAGGTAAAAATATTTTTATACTTTATCGTTCTCCTTATACTCCTCACTAGACTGATGTTAAGTGATGTATCACTTCATTGATAAGATCTGGCCCTGTTAGGGGTTGGTTGCACTCCATGTTCTTTATCTCCCTCTTTATGCTAGGTACCACCACGTGCCACATCTTATTTACCAGTTCAGGATGAACTACTTTTTCCTATAGGTAATGATGTCACTGTTCACATTCCTAGGGCAAGATTACATTGACTCATATCTTCTTATACTTCCAGGGATTTATCATGCAAAAGAAGCAACTGGACATCCTTTAATATGAACATTACCAAAGTTGACAGGATAAACAACAACGTGCTCTCACATATCTGAAAGCAGACACATAGCATATTGCAAAATGATTTATCTACATTCTGAAGACACTTTACTACATTTGTATTAGTTTATGCCCAGTGTTTAAAAAAACGCAGTTGGATTACTCATCTGCCATAGCCTTAATGATATTAGTATTTTAACACTAATTTTTCAAAGTGACTAGTAATTCTGGCTACTCAACATTTGGATGGAGCCCAAATTTAAAAGGGTAGATGTTCAGCACTTTCTGAAAATCAATCCATTTTATATGTCACATGAAATTATTCCTGCATTCCTTGTGGTGAATTTGCTCTACTTCTTTTATCAGTAAACGGACCTTGAGGGGAAGAGTGGAATAGATGGTAGAACAGGGAACAGAAAACTAGCAAAAACCACCAGCAGACAATATTAGACAAACCCCACAATTGGCTTATCATTTGTTTCTACTCCAGAAATTTTTGCCCAGAAATTTGTAATACATGTTTCACCTGTTCCGGAAACAACCTGCAACTTCAGACACATCAGTTAGACTGGCTGCACGAGAATTTTTTTCCTTTCAGAGGGCACTATCAGGCAGCTGCAATGATGTTCAAGGATTAACCTTCAGTTAAAGAAATGTCCACCTCCAAAACTGAAGAGAAACCATGATTTGGTTTTCAACACTGTGCTAAAAAAAAAACATTTGAAGAAAACCCCACCAGATCATTATTTAAATTGCCGAAGTTCAGGGACATGTTCATATCAATCAACATAGGCTTCTGCTACTCTTTCAACACTGACTACAACAGAAGCACAGGAAACTCAACTAGCTAACTGGGTGGAGGCAATTCAGTGCCCGGTGCAAGAAGTGCCGTTTTCTCCTCCCCTTCTCCAAGACTACAAACTCTAAACCAGCTACAGTGGGGCCTCAACACTCTCCATGCAGCTGACTCTTCAGAATTCTGAGAAGCACGGACCTCTTCCCTGATTTGGCTTTTGACTACTGCTACATCAAAAGGAAGGTATTTCCAAAAATTGTGCTCAGACAAGTCAATGAGCCTTATACCTATGACAGGTAAACCTTCACAGGACCCTGAGCCCACAGACGAGATCACAGTTATCTTGCTCACTTCTGGGACAGCCGTATTTTTTCCCCACCAGTGAGGAGGCTTTAGGAAGGGATGCTGCACAGGGACCTAGGGTGCCGCAGCACTGGGAGAGCCTGGGCTCTGAATGCGCTGTGTGGACATGGCCCGGCTGTAGCAAAAGGGGAAATACAGCAGACATCTTGGGTTTTAACTACTGTTGTTACACTGAAAAAGACCTGAAAAGAAACTTAAAGCTGCAGCATATATAATTATAACTGGATGGGAAACTGTTGGACATATATAAGCATTTTTGTTGTTGACATTATTATGAGATGTAAAAAATCAGAAAAGTATATCTCAGAATTTCCCAGTCCAAAACCCCTTACGTCACAAGCATGTTCAAGCCATATGATCACGACTGAAAAGGTGACAACAAAGGGTTTCTCTGTAAATTCAATCTGTCTCTGTTATAGGAATACATTATGATAGATATTAATTACAAGATAACATACTTATTTCTACAGAAACTGGGTCTCATTCAATGTGCTAAATGTGTGGCTGTTTGTTATTTCTTTTATTCTCATCATTCAGTCTGTAACTTCTTGTATTATTTACTATAAGCTATTCAGTCCCAGCACTGTTATTAATTTTCTTCTGAGCTTCTTATACAATGCTCCTACAGTATTTTTGGGGGGATTTACAAACATTGATTAATTTATCTTCACAAAACCCCTGTGAGGTGAGGAAGTGTGCTGATTTGCATATTATAGGTAGGGAACACACCACAGAAGTTGAAAGCAAGACACTAGGTAATTTTGGGTACCCAGTTTGAAACACTTGGGGCCCAATTCCTCAGAGTAAAAAAATATACCACAAGCACTCTGTCCATAAGAAAGTTCCGACTGATTTTGAGTTCAATTATAAATGCTGACTGTTCCTTCAAATCAGGGGGCTTATTCTGCATACCCAGAAAGTGAGGATTATGTGTATAATCCTCCCAGTCTTATAAGAGAACACATGGTCTCTGTTCCAGAGTATACAACCTAATGCAGTTGATGGAACTGAGACTAGAGTCATGGTCCTCATCCCTGTTTCATTTTCTTCTGTGGTGCTGTGAATGGATAAATTGGAGCCAGACAATGACCTCACTCCTTCCCACTGCCCTCTATGAGGCAGGGCCCTGTGGACAAAAGTATTAAGTAACAAAGCAATCGTAAAAAGTGAAACAAATACATACTGGACACGCAACCTTCTTCAGATATTTTTAGAATATTTTGTGTGCTCAATTTTGTAAGAATGGTAATGTAATATTTATTTCACAATATGTTTTGTTCCACTAGACGTAACAGCAGCCTTTTCTAGCAGTGTTTTATTGCTGTAACCTTTTTTATTCTTTCCCCAGACAGGCTCCACTCTTCTGTTATTTCCCTCCTGCCTCGTGCAAGCTCTTTCATGCAGAATATGCTCTGCTTCCTTTTAGCATAGTTGAATATGGACCACACTTCTGAGTTGTGAATAATTCATAACAAGGAATCCGTATTAGAGAATTTGTACCCAGTATCTGCCGAAGACACAGGAAATCACATCCTCTATGACCTCTTGATAGAAGAACTGCTTAAGAAATTATTGAGTTACTCTGACCATAACCTAAATGCACTGACTTTTTCCCATATAATTTTTTTTTTTTAATATAGAGGCACAATCAATATTCTCTCTCTTTCTGTGAAAGACCCTTTATTCATGATTCCAAGTCTAGCTAAATAATAGGTAGGCCAATGATTTATTTTTAATATGAAAATCTTCTTATCTATCGAATACTTTAGCCCCACAAATGTCAAGTCATTTATTCAATTGTTAAGGTGACTGCTCATTTTCCATATTTTCAATGGAATTATTTCCACTTCAGTGCTAAAATATACTAAGCTTGAAGTAAATCAATTCCCTCCTTGTGCTAAAAATTAGCATAGCACAAACTAATCAATGCTATCAAACACTAGTGCAAAAGCTGTGACAATAACCGTATCAGTGAGGAAGTAAATTGCTTATTATGCCAAACTGGGAAAAAAGCCTCATCAGTCACAAGCCATCTGATTCACAAAAATACGGTCTGTGGGTCTATTGTTCTTAGAAGTGGGCAAGTTTGTTCTCCACATTATTCGAAATACACCTCCTGTTATAACACAGGCCTCTGCAACTTTTCTCTGCAGCAGCACATTCCCCACGCACTAGAATAAATGCTTAGAAATATATATTGAGCAAACATTATACAGGCATACAGAAAGCTGCACTGCCCATTCTCCATTAGGCATCAGCCATCGTTTGGTGGAACCCTTGCTATTGCTCAGACAAGCCAGGGAGATGGCATCGCAGTTAGGCTTGAAGCAGGAGAGCAGGACCTAGTGCTCACCTTTGTCTCCAACTTCATGCATGACTAAGTACAGCTGCTCTATACCTCTGCTCCTCCATCTGCAGACAGGGGTAAATATGTCCCTGCTGACTAGCGGTGTTGTGAGGACAATACGACTAATATCTGTAAAGCATTTGGGTGCTTGAATGTAGGGGTGTAATAGCAAACCTGTATAATAGTTCATTAAGGCAGGGTTGCTTCCACGCCTGTATAAGACGACTGTCAGCAAGGATGGCAATTAGTGCCAGTGACTGGGCCAAGACCACCAACTCATTTCCTCTGGGCCCCTAAGCAGCCATCTGATGATAATAATTTTGGGTCTTTACCAGGCAGGGATGGACATGAACGGATGAGCTAGAAGGGAGAGGTTCTATGTTCCATTACTAATATCCTGAGCCATCCAGTCCTACTATAAAAATTCACTTTTATTAAAAGGTTATTTCTGTCACTTGCTATAGTATCGCTATCATTCTCTGGGAGAGGAATGATGAAATATCATTTTAAATGTTATAAATGCAATATTTAAACAGCTTTTTTTTTTTTTTTCCCCTTAGAGAAAGTGCTTTGAAAAGACATCCCCTCCAGCATGTTAGTTCTTAACGGGGGCCAACCTTTTTTAATCTCATAGTTCCTTGCACATTGTAGGGAGAAGAAAAAGAACAAATCTGCAGTATACTCTGCTAGGTTAAAGGTTGTACTTCTCACGGTCTGAAGGGACACTTCTTTATTTATCCTTAATAAATCGTCACACATAAACAGAAGTTACTGAAGAATGTGGATATTGATTTCCAGTAATACAGTGACATTGACATAAAACAGATGTAATTTTAATAGTAATATCTTACATTTATAACAACACCTTTTGTCCCAGAAGGAAAACAAATGCTTTGTGGGGATCATTTCATTCCCAGCTGTTGTGCAATGGCTGCATTATGGCTTAGCATTTGTTTCCTTGGGAAAGACAATCTTCTGTGACACCTGTTAGCCATTCACAGCCAGAAGTGACTACGATTGCCCAGATGAAGTGGTAAACAAGAAGTAAATGCACATGTTACAGTTTTTAAGACCCCAGAGCTGACACCCGTACACTTTAACCCAATCTTCTCAACAAACAATGCTTCTCTTCTTATCTACCTGTGGAAGTGATGAATGCAGGAGTTGGCTTTATGTTCTTCTGCAGACAGGACTTCCCCTAACAACACACATGGATTTCCATTACCTTCTGATTCAGCAGAGAATTGTATCATCAGCACCACTTGTGCAGCTGAGATTATCAGAGTAGTCCAGGGGATTGAAACACATAGCTTCCATTAAAATTAATTAGATACTTTGAAAATTCAGCCAAAGTTCTTCATGGAAATGGACCTTCAAGTCACTGGCCCAGTCCAGTTCTTTGTAAGAGACAGTGTGTACTTTGGGGAAGTAGGGCTAGTGGAGTGCAAAGAGGACAACCGTAAAACAGACTGCAGCAAGTCAGGAGTTCCCTGCAGGAGAAAGAACCTTACCTTGGCAAGACTATTCCAAAACACTGCATCTTCCAAAAAGACTATATTACGTAGTGTAATTACTCAATATCTGCTTTTGCTATATTTCACATGCTGTGGTGTGGTCACTGTTTAATGTTTTCCATTTATGCAGAATACAAGGGTACTGATTATTTTCAGGACTTCTGCTAAAAGGCATCATAACAACATAAAACAATAATAATGCTGTTTTTTAAGAAAGGTTTAAATAAAAAGTTTCTTGGGGAAACTATAGCCGTTGCTGAGGAAAGCACAGTTTTGCAATTACAAATGTTGTTAAGTAGGAGACTAAAATCCTCGAGATGTGAATCTAATTTACAACAGTGCTGTAAGATATAGTTAAATCACCCTGGTAATGAATATGCTAATGTCTGTTTTTTTAGATGAGCTTAAACTGATGACTTTGATTGTGAAAGAATAAAATTGTTCTCTTCAGGAAAAATGATAGCAGCACTAAATCAAGTGTCTAATACAAAAATATAATTCTACAGATCCTTCCAATATAAATGTCTTTAGATATGATGTGCAAAGTGCAGCAGTCCCCTTAAGGCTCGCTCTTGTAGTGCTCAAGGCACTGGGAGGTTTGCTATTAACTTTGTTCAGAGTGCTGTAAAAAACAGAAACTGGGAAGGAAACGCTATCTATTTGGGTGTCATGAGTATGCATGCAGATGCTTCTGCTGTTATTCACAGACTTGATCCATAGCAAAATGTTGCTGTTTTCAGTAATACTTACAGCTTATAAGAGTACAGATATCTAGACAGTACATCCATAAATAATTCTTCACAGCACAAACTTTCTGTTTCTACCAAAAAACCTAAAACCCCATCTGCAACAAGACGAACTTTTTTCAGCAGGATCTGCAAAATCTTTTTTTTTAGTGCACATGCCTAGGTGACAATATCATTGGGGCCTTGAGTGCCCCAATAGGCTTTACTTATCCTAACCAGCTTCGTCTGGGGCATCCACCCATGCACCCTATGCCCATGGGGCAAGAGAGCTCCACTAAAGTTCAGACCTGGACACTTGGATCCTGCTTGAGCTAGGCCATAGCTACGTCTGTGTCCAGCCCTGTCTCTTGCTGTCCTGACTTACCGCCTGCTCTTCCTGCACAGACCTCAGACCTACCCTGTTGCCCCGTCCCCTATGTGGACCTCAGGTTCATGTTGTCCAGCCCTGCTTGCAGCTGCTCCTGGCAGGACCCCAGAGCTGACTTGTTGCCTCATCTTGTCCAAGACTGCCAAAAATCTCAGCCTTGCTTGAGGACGGTGGGATGGGGCCTGTTGGCAAGGTTGCTGCCTATGCTGGGGTCACTTTCAGCTCTGGCTTGTCTTCCCTCATGGAGCAGCCCTGGCAAATACTGACATTCATCAACTTTCCAGCACTTCTTACATCACAAGAAGTGACGGGTTGTGAACTCAAAAACATAAACTCATTTTAGAGGCTTATAACTGAGCCACATGAAAATCTAGTAACTCAGTAGTCTTAAAACATCAGGAAATCCTCATACGAAAAAGGTTTACCCATGTGAGTAAAGACCCATGAGAACAGGCAACAGCTCATCTGCAGTCTATTGGGCGCTGTGCACATCTGCAGTCCAGGAGGTGAAGCAAAATTTGACTAACCCTTTGGTTTTGTGTAGGTAGCTCCCATTGTCATCAGAACAATTAACAGAATGTAGCACAAGGGAGCCTGGCATTCTTGTAGAGAACAGGAGTGAAGCAGTCGGGTGGATTCTGCTCACTGTGCCATCTTTCTTCTGCGCACACGCAAAAGATACCCGCTTAGGGTGCTTTCTGCCTGGTGCCTATCACAGACCCTAACTCACTCCCCAGGGGGGAGACTATTAACATTTATGTGGTTATTTATGTGACAGACAAAAGTACAGTACAGGTAAGTATGACAGAAAGAGTTACTGAGTGAACATGCAGCTAATCAATGCATGTGAACAGATCTGCCATACTTATTCATAAATGTGTAAATGTTGTAAGTAATGAACACACAAAATATGAACACACTCATTTGTCTACTTATGAAGAATCAATTATTTCCTTATAATTTTCTCTATTCCAGCCCATGCTGGAGGGGATCATTTTGTCTTACTTCACTGAAAATATAATAAATGTTCAATACATTACTAAATCTAACAAATTACTACAAATCTTGCAGTATTCTTTATTTTCATATCTAAAAAGGACATTTGCAAGACCAAACCTCCAAGGCAACCCATCTCTTGCTTCTTAGTTCAAGTCCATTTAATTTTATAAATTCATTACTCCTTGCACATAAAATTACTTCCCTTGATGTTTTAAAATACACTTTTTCTGATTTCACTGCATTCATACAAATATTTCCACAGAACTAGGATACTAAACCTAAACCTGCTCCCTATTAAATAAGAGCTAGATTTCTAATTTAGTTTGTTATTAGTAGGACTGAAGTACATGTAGTGTTTCATGTAGTGTTACACTTGACCTACTCTGCTTTGCCATGTGTTTGAAGAGCTTTTACTCCACAAATCTATCTATAAATCTAAATCATAGATAAATCTGTATCAGAAACATACAGTAAAACTATACAAAATGTGGAGCCTACTTTGGCTATTTCAGAAGAATTTTAAAAAATTACTCCCAAAGTTCTCTAGAAAAAGGAAAATTTGTAAGAACTTGGTACAATAAACTAATGTTTCTTAATAAATTCTTGAAATGAAATAGATAATAATGAAAGTCATATACCTAACTAAAATCATGTTCAGACTTTTGGTCCCTGTACATCTTTCTATATACCTGGTCTTATAATGCAGGAAAATCTCACTCTCTCTTTCGCTGTGTTTCCTCCGTGTTGCAGGGACTTTTTTGTTTATTTATGATTTTGCATGCAGTATAGTTCCTGGCAGAATGACCATAGTAGAGCTCAATCAAAGAAACGGATTTCATATTTTGATCTACAAACTCTTTGGCTAACCTGATGTCTTCTGCAGTCATGAGCCAGCGGCTACACCACGGTCTTCCACATAACATTTTTTTTCTTTGCAGGTTAACAGTTCCAAGAGAAAGAAATTTCCAGTGGAGCTTGCTGAAAGATGCCTAGCATTGAGGCTGAGCTCACAAACATCACTACATTGCATATCACATTGCAAAAGTAAAATTTATATTCAGAAGTATAACCAGGAGGGCTGTGTCTGAGCCTTGTACAGCTAGCATGGATTTCGGGCAGGTACTGTCCCATCCTAATACCAGTTCAGATGTTTGCATGTAGCTGTGTCTACTCATGTGGATGTGTAAATTCATACCCTGAAGAGACTGTTAACTTTTGCTCTTCCACAGCACTCTTGCTTTAGCAATGAAGGCAGATTAAGAAATGGCACCTCCACTTGCCACTGGCTGATTGTCCCCACCTCGAATGTCACAGTTTGCCCTCCCAGCAGTTGTGCCAGTACAGCTGTCTGTGGATGGCAATGGGAGTGAGTATGAACAGGACACTTCAAGCCTGTAGTCAACCACCGTAGTTTTTGCAGTAACTCTGAGAGACAGAAATATATGTCCTCACAGCTTTCAGCTAAATAAAGCTATTATGGTGATTCATGCAAAATGGGATCTGACCATAACACTATTAACATTTACTTGTTGCAACAGTGGAAAAACTCAATAAAATATAAAACAAGAAGCAAAGAAATTAATTGAAGAAATTTAAAACAAAGTAAGCAATAAATCTAGAAATATGGGTTAAGTTTACCTGAGCACAAAATGTTTATTCTTTCCTTTCACTTTCTTATTATCATAATTTACACAAACATAATTTCTAAGAGCTTCTCTTTACGATTAACCTTGGAATGGCTGCTGAGTTTCCTACTGTGAAGCATCTCCTTTCTTGGAGGTTTGTGCCATGCTGAAAAATTGTTCAGCTGCTTATGAAGTATCTGCCAAACCTCCATAGTTTACAGTCTGGTATTCCAAGGGAAACAGGCACAGGTTTTAATTTCCCTTGATGTGGCAGGCTGTAATTCACAGGAAGTCAGAAGCTGATACACAAGCTGCAAGGTAGGTTGTGCAGACACAGGAGTAATTTCAGCTGTGCTAGAATTAGAGTTCTTCAACACAAACTCCAGACTTATAAAGATAAAGGCAATTATTATCTGTTAGAAAAGCAAGTCTACCTAGGCTAATTGTAAGTCTCTTTACAGTTTAAAAAAATTTCTCTTTTTAGATCTATTTCCTTCAAAATAAAGAAAGCAGTTCTTACCCTAAACTGCATATAAATCCATATAAAATTCCTTGTGTATAAATTCATAACCAAAATGGCATTATATTGATAAGAATAATCTCAAATGTAATCTGGAGGTATGTCTGTTTCTGCTTTCACATCTGTTACAGCACCAACAGCATGACTGCAGGAAGTTCTGCGCAGCCAGGCTCTACTCTCATTCATTTGAGTAACAATAACATGAAACACAAGTCACCATGGACTTCAGTCTAAACTAGGAACTCACCAGCCTACGCTAAAAACTTTGTTATGGAGTCTTCAGTGCAACTGTTTCTTGAAATATGCAAGAGTAAACTAGTGCTGATATATTGACCAATATCTCAGTGCAATTAGTCATCCCATGACAACAACATGGGCATCTTAAAAACAGATAGCATGTATACTATCATGTAATATCAAAGAAATTATGCTTGTCTACTGAATCCAACTCTAGTTTTTGCGACATGGTTTTTTAAATTGTATTCACTAAGAGACCATATGCACAATACTTTTGGCCAATAATAGCCTCATTTCTAATATGGGAAAAAGGAAGAAGAAAATGATGAACAATCCTTGTGATAATGGTGAAAGAAGTCCAAGAAGGTCATTCATGAACACAAGCATAAACTTTTTTTCAATGTCCCAATAAACTCTAAATTAATTAGATTGCTGCAAAAGAAACTTAGCTTTAAACATTTTTAAATTTCCCCTTTATGAGAATGCAGAATAAATCAAGTCTGATAATTATTCTCTCAATTATTCTCTCACTTTTTTCTTCTTTTCTTTTCTGTATATAAATAGGTGCACATACAAAGATACATTCTCAGTCATATACTTCCTATGATTATAAACTGGCATTGTCCATTTGTACAACACATTGTACAAAGCAGCATAAACCATTAATAAGCCTTCTGCACTCTGCAATATGAATAAATGCATGAATGCATATTTCTATGTGTTTTGTCCAGAAATATGAAGAAACAGGTATTGAAATATAACACTTCACTAGTAATTTTAAACGACAAACACTCCTCAATAAATTTATTTTCAACATACTGCCCTGGAATTTTTTCTACATGCATGTAAGTTGCTATTTGCCCTGGCGAATCTCAGTTTCTTCTCTCACAATCTGCCTGTCAGAAAATCCAGACATATAGAACAAGTAATTCTGAGGAAACACTCAGAGATTCGGGAAGTAGACCATACCTCCCTTCAATCAGTTGTCGCTCTCTCCTCAAGCTGAGATTGTCGTCACCACCATGGGCTTAACTCGCTTTGACAGTAGCTGCATTTGTGCACATGGGTCTTCTTTTCTGGTAAAGCCTGGACCTTGAGTCTCTGCTTATTTTGATTTGATACTTATAAGAGCGAGAAACCTTGCAAACAAAGCCTGGCTTCGCCAGTATGCAGAGTGCCAGCAGAAGACCCAGGCTCTACTGAAGATCATCTTGAGTTGATAGGAAGACAATGAATGGCTTCAGGAAGAGCACAGATTTTGCACCATTCTGCTTAACAGTGCTGAATTTCATGCCAATGAGCAGATGTTAAAAGTTTTTGCTTGTGCACACTATAATATGAATCAGATTATTTTACATACTTAATAGGCCATTGAAAAAAAAAAAATTTAGCTTGCCAGGAGAATGTGGGAAACTCCATTTTCCTGGAGGAAAAGAACTTCTTTACTTGCTCGACCTGTTAATTTCCATCCAGTAATGCTGCTGTCAGCTGTCATCCACAGTGTCTGAGCCAGCACTAGCTTCAGCCACTTGCATTACTAGTGCTAGAAACCACAGAGTCAGCAGTAAGGATGTCATCAGCATACTTGAGATTACAACATCTCCTTCTGCCAATGTTAATACCACTATGGCAACCATCAACAGCAATACACATTATTATTTCACTATAAATATTGAACAGATGT
Organism: Burhinus bistriatus; assembly: GCA_013397275.1. Taxonomy (NCBI): domain Eukaryota; kingdom Metazoa; phylum Chordata; class Aves; order Charadriiformes; family Burhinidae; genus Burhinus; species Burhinus bistriatus. The sequence continues at coordinate 30,367 of VYXH01010493.1, forward strand.
GACAGCCTTGTCAAACTCCTTTCCCGGTGTCCAACCACTCCGTTATACCTTTTGCTGCTTTGACTACTCTTCTCTGGCCATGAAAAGAAATGGCACAAGTTGACCATCTGTGCAGGAAAGCACTTCTGCAACACCCAGTGCTGCTCCTTATTTCTGTATAACACATTCAACTAACACTTTTAAATACAGTTGCTAAAATGTAACTGCAATAGATTACTACATTTTTTTTTCCTCTAATAACTTTGTGATTAAAATCAATGCAGATTATGCAGGTTTTCACCAGTTTCACCAAGACTGGGATATAGCCTAGCTACTATAAGGCCCCTATTAGAGCCAATAGCTTGTTGACTCTGCTTTCACCATTTTTTCCTGCAATGATGAACTTTCTTGAAAGATAAACAAAAAAATGAAAATTGTTTTACTGTTCTTGTTTAACACTTCATGTACATTCATCTCATTAATCTTTCTGCTTAATTTTGAATGCCCTAAGAATGTTCTTGCAATTTAGACAGAAGAAACTACATTCACACAGACTGGGAAATTAGATGTTACTTGTTGCTCTTTTTAAGAAGGGTTTGCAGTATCTCACCCAGGGAAGATGGCTGGGGAACCATAAATTAGAAGAGGGAGTTAACTTATCCCAAGACCAGGTCAGTAGGAGAATGAGAAATAGGCAGGAACAACCTAATCCAATTTTCCATCCATTTTCCTGCTCAACCACATACCATTCAAAAAAACACCAAAAGGTTATTCAGCATCTAATTTTGTAGGCATTAGCCTTTAAATCAGAGCAAAGCAACTCAAAGAATCTGGGGAACAACCTGCCGAGTTCTGCTTCACCTCCACAGGCATAGGTTTTCTCTCTGAGGGTTTCAGAAGAACCAACACAATGGCTATGTAATAGTATGCCTTTATCCTGTAAAACTTACTCAGTATGTGTTGGGAAAGGGAGTCTGAGCATGTTCTAGGTGTGACTGTCCTGAAGAAACCAGTGTTTCAGCAACAGTTCTGATTTCTTTCTTTTCTTCCTTCTGAGTTGATACCTGTGGATGGTGGAATTGTTACCCTATGGTAAAAAGAGAGACGTGCAAAGCTGGGCAGACTTCGTGGGGCTGGATCCTCCACAGGTAGGGGAAGGTGAGAACTGAATCCAATATAGATGGTCTATCCTGAGCTAAGACTTACGCATTGCTGAAGCTAATATAAGTGTTTTATGTGGAAAAAGAGGTAGGCAGACTGTATACCCTCTCCATCGTTAAATCAATAATGCTGTGGTGTGCTGCTGAAATCCAGCTGCACGTCCCCCTTTTTTTTCACCCCTAGGTCTAATCAATAAAGAAAAGGTGAAGAGGAAAGGCACAGACAATAGTTGGACGCAGCTTTGATTCTCATTGATGATATTCGCCTTAATTTGGGTGGCATCAGACTCTTAGAAGAATATTCTGGAGATATTTGCTTGGAACCATAAGACTTAGCTCCTTTCTGAAAAGTATTCAACCTTCATGCCTCCTCTCCTCCGTCCACAAAGGCAACGACAAAGCCTCTGGGTTGATGCAAAATGTTATCTTTAGGTTTTTGTTATCATTGTTATTAGCATGTATCATGCAAGTATTTGACACATATGAGTTTTGTTTCCCTTGAAGAAAGCTCCAAGGAATCATTTACTGGGGTCAGGAGAGACACGTGATAGGTCCAAGACTGATGAGTCATCACACCTGATGCCCAATAAAAAAGACAAAACTAAAGCCTGAGTACAACAGTGGTTGAGCAGTCATATTCTAGCATCAGCTGGATGCTGCTGGAAAGAAAATGGGATTGTTTTGCCATTTTTATAGGATAGCCAGTGCTAGGATTGCTTTGTCTTGCTTTTTTTTCCTTAAGTCACTCCTAAATACTTCACAGAACTCAGACTATGCACTGCTTAATCTTAAATGCATTCAGAAGGACACATAAATATATCCATATAAAATGCCAATGAAGGAATAAAGCAAAAGAAATCCATGCTAAATTAAAAATTGTGCACAACCATTTATTTTTGGGGAAAAAACCCCTCATTACAGCTCAAGACATGATAAAGACAGGGGTTTTGAACACATGTGACAATCTCAATTTGGACAAAAATGTCTAAAGCTGCTACTTCAGTTGTAGCTTGCATAACTAAAGACGAAGCAGGTATGATCAGGTTAATTTCTGCATTTGGACAGTTCTTTGGCACAGTGCAACGGAGGACAGCAAGGGACTTTCCTCATCTTGCAACACTTCTACAGGAGAGCAACAATAATAACCATCGCTATGCTGCATGCTAGTCTCCCTCCAGGTCAAGGTCCTCACAGTGTTTCACAAAGACAAATTAATCACGCCTCAGAAACATACCTGAGCCACAAGTATTTAGCACTTATTTCAGCCCAGCCCTGATTTAAGTGTCTGGCAAATCCTTCCTATATTCTTATGTGACTAGGTGTGACTAGGGACCACATATCCAACAAAGCACAGGTCCTGGTTAGCTTTAAGCAAAAGTAGTTTCTCTGAACCTAGTGGGACCCCTCACATCCTCAGAAATGATACAACAGGTGTTCTCAGTGTCATGTTCATTGAGGGCCCCTTAATGAGTTGGACAATAGGCTGGGGACCACATAAAGAAATTCATTTACTGTGTAACACATTCAAAAGATGTCAGATGAAAAAAGGTCCCTTTGTGGGTCATATGCGAAACCTTTCTAGGATACAGGTGGCTGTGGCTTGTACTCTGGGAGACCCTGATATAACAGAAGCTAAACCACTTAGCTGTTGACATAGAATAATTAAGTACTGCAACAGAATAAAGGTTCATCTATATGCAACTTTTAAGGCAATTCAGAGTTGGGTTGGTTGAACTTAGTAAAGATGCAGATTTTGTGCATCTCTAAGGCTAATATTTTACATTCACAAAACCAATTTGGAGTCTTTCAGAATTTCCATCCGTGATGCTTAATACTATGAAGATTTTTCCCCCCTATAGATATTAATTAAACAGAAAGTACACCACTCTTACAAAGTACAACTCTCCAGCCAAGAGGAACTCTATGATATTTATCAAGCTTAGGGAATAAAGCCATTGTTGCATATGAATGAAAGGAAAACTCCTAGTTGTTTGCAGAAGGGGCCAGGATTTCACCTTCTTAAAAAATGAGCCCTCTGGTACCTCAGGGGTAGTAATGATCAGGATGCATTTATATAGTGTATATATCACCTTCAGTTTTTCACTATAGATTATGTCTATACCTTTTTCTTACTTTCCTTATGAATTTTGTTTTTTCCCCGTTCCTTCTTAGTCCTTTTCCCCCCTTCCTCCCTCCTCCACGCCGCTCCCCCCTCGGCCCCGCCCCTGGTTTTCTTTAGATTTCTTCCACTGTCCCTCCTACCCCTTTCACAGCATCCCCAATACAGAATGCAGACCCTTAAAATTAACATTCCAGTTAAACTTTCAAGCTCTTAGCATCTGAATGGTTTTGAATAGAGGCAATGCCACTAAACCATCCCTTTTGCAGGCATGGTATAAAATGGTGGCATTGGGACCAGTGGGACAATTCTCCCCAGAGCAGGGTGTTCAGGAGATTATGAAACTCATGTTTGACTTCTGCTATCTTTTTATTTTTGTTCACTATAATACAATATGAGAGGAACTTCCTTAATTTTCACATCAGTGTTTGCAGCCTAGGACTCCATTAATGCATACTTCTCCCTGCTGCTGTTCTGTGCCCTAGTTTGCAGTCAGTTCATTCTGCACTGATGTATATTTCATTGCCCAAGGCTTAATTTTGATTTATTGTCCATCCATAAATTAGAAAAATATGCTCTGGAATTCCATCCCGCTGAAAAGCTGTGCCTGATGTCAGGGGACTGGGTGATATTTAAGATGTCAGAAATACATATTGGATTAGTGTGCTTTGTTTCCCCACAACAGCAGGTGTTTAATCATAGCTGATGGCTGAAGTTAAATGCATTAGGACAGGATCAGCCAAGAAGATGGAGTTTTTCTAAACCATACAAACTCCAGATAAATAACTCAAAACTAATTGTGTGTCCACATCTTAGATACATTTTTATTTACCTTAATACATTAAACAATGAAAATGGCCCCTGGCACTTAACTCTTCATTTAAGATGGGTACAAATCTTTGATGTTAATGAGTGAGTGGCTTTTGCACAGTATTACATTGTCCCTTCTTGGCCCTTCAATGGTGTAAGATATTTTCCAAAGGAACGATAGCTAAGACAGAAATAAAAAGGAGTAAAGCAGCTATAGAGATGGTACATCATTTTTTGAGATTGAGGGGTTATTCCCATATAAAATTCAAGGTATGGATTTTAAAAAAATCACTTACTATACACAGGAACCTAAATAACACAGACCACTTTCTGCATCCAAGGGTTTTCTTGAATTTTCTTTTCTACTGCTGATTTTTGTTTGTTGCGGTTAAGCTTGCTGCTCTGTTTATGTTAATGAGAAGTCTCTGTGTATAGAAAAATGATCAGGCCTGGTCTTGAGCAATTTAGCTGGAGGCCGAAGAGAAGACGCTTAGGAGAGCAAACATTTTCAAGGTCAACCGGTGAACTGTAACAAGCCAGTGAGATTCATGGCGAGAATTGTATATTTTGACACAACAGCGATTTGATTAAAAGAGAAAGTAATGGGTTTAAACAGTCGCTATGAGGATGTAGCCAGACTTTGTTAGCTTTCCGCAAATTACTTAACAGAGCAGTGATGGAACTGGAAATAGGGCTGTTTTGTGTAAGGTAAAGAAAAGAGGGTTACATTTGAAACAGTAATAATAAAGGATGCTAATGTTTGGTGTTAAACGTATTTCACTTCATTCACCTTGCAATGATTTCTAGGAAGTTTGGAACATTATAAATGTTATAGACAGCTATAATAAAGTTGATGGGTTCTAAGTTTTCTGATATTCAAAACACAGTTGCCGTTAGTGCATTTATAAAAGCTCAGCCCTCTATGAATAAATAATACTCTGTGCATATAAGGCCCTTCTCACAGAGATATCAAATCACTGCAAAGGCAGGCAATGGGAGCTACTGTTCACTTCATACGCTGCACAGAGAAACTGAGGTAGGGAGGCTTTGACTTGCACAAAATGATTCAGAGGGAAATGTATGATACAGGGCCTCATTTCCCAGTCTTTATATTTATGGCCTAATTGCACATGATATTTAAGCATAAGCTTGTAGTGTGATATCTAGCTACCCCAAAATAAAGTTAGGCACTTCTTTCCAACATTTGATGAATCTGTATCCCAGCTAAAGAGAGACCACTAACCCAAAAAAGAGATATTTATTATATTGACATTGCGCCTCTCTTGCCTTCCTGTTTTAAAAGTACTTTTAACAGAATTTTGAAACCATGGTCCAAGTTTAACACTTATCTCACAATAAAGTGAACTCCAGTTTGCACGTGCCCCAGAAAAGGTTTTATTCCACAGGCATATTCCAGCCCACCTCAAAGCAGAGACTTCCCAGCATCTGAACACCACCCAGAACAGTAAAACTTTATGTACGAACAGCAATAGGAGCATTTCGTCAGGCTGGGTGTTTTGAAATTGGAGCTGCAGTGAGTGTCCACTGGAGACTCATACTCTAACAAAAAATTATCCCTTTCCTTTTCCTATTAGGTCTGCATCTACTGTTGTTGACTTTGCTTCTTTGCACGCACAGAAGTTATGTGACTTTGAGGGCAGGTCTGTTTAAAAACAACTCAGTTGCTTTAAAAAAACAACCAGTAAACTGAAAAATTCCTGTTAATGATGAAAGACTGTTGCCTTACAACAGCAGAGTAGGGGGTAGGTGCTGGAATCTTCCCAGGCATACAGGCTGGAAGAGAGGACTATGAAAGCAGGGCATCAGAAATGATTGAACGTGACCATAATCACCAGAATCATCATCTCTGCGGCTGTAGGTTGTAGTGCATAAATAATTTGTTTAAAAAAATTTGTTGTTTTATTGATTGGTACTGCTTAAGCTCCCAGTATTCAGGGTATGTGAAGCTGTTTGTGGTTGGATTAAGCCCATCGCAGGCTATGCTGCCATCAAAAAGAGGTAGTCCTGCCTTATTGAGTACCTTGTGCCAATGCTATCTGGAGTCGGACAATATAGAGAGTCAAATGAGTTCTCTAACCTTGGTGAAATTCGATCTTCCTCGTGCTCATCTGGGCCACTGAGGTGTTCCAGTTCACCATGTGAAGACACAATGACTACCAGTTATCCTTCAGGAAGTGGTGGGAACATAGTTGGGGCTTAGGCAGGGGGCAGGACTGAAAAGCACCGATCACTCACCAACTTTTCTACAGTTACCTTTGAGTTTGGTTCTGACACTCCAGCACAGCTTCAAGATTTGTTCTCCTTTGTCTTAATGCACAAGAAGATGAGGTATATCTGCTGAAGATTATGGCTTGGATGGGAATCATCAAATAATACAGCTTTGGTTTGCTTTAAAACTGTCTAATTAGAATTAGAGTGATGTTGTAGCTGCCCTCAGCAGACAGAATTTGCTAATAAGTCCCCTCTGTGCTAAGGCTGAATGAGGTTGAACTCATACTCCTTGCAAGAATTCTGTAGAGGGAGAAGATGGTTTTTATTTTGAGGAAAATACAAACATTACATTACCAATTCTGTGCCATTTATTTAGCCAAAAATTCCACTGAATTGCTCCCAATAAGTAAAAGCTCAAGGATATAGCCCTAATTCAGATTTCCTGGCAGTATCAGAGGATGTAATTCACAACTGAATGCAAAACTAATTTTTAGTCTAAGGAGCAGTAATTCTGATTGGAGACTGGGAGGCAAAGGCTGATGGGAAACCATGTTTAAAAATACATAAGTATTAAATCACATCTTATCTCTAGGGGAAAAAAATCCAACATGGCAATCAACACCTTTCAAATAACTAGTTAGTTTAACTGGAAAATATTAACAACAATAAAACTGAATACTAATAAGAGGTGTCCAAGGAGGATTCCAGGCTATTCCCCTATGCAAGACCAAACTACATCTAGCTTCGCTTGATCTTCAGATTCAGCCTTTTGCAATTAAATGCCAGATGAAAGAGCTTCCAGTTAACAAGTCCTTTAACCTCTACATCCCAGAATATTCTGCCCCTTAGTATATGTAGTAGATTCCTTCAGTTGTCACCAGTCTTGAAAAATAATTTCCAGGGGAAGATTTTGGGTTGAGCACGGTATTTATCAGGTGTCACAATTCCTGATTTCTCAGGTCTTCCATGGATGACTCCTGTGACCTTGAGTAAGTCACGACACCTCCATTTCCATCTCTGAACAAAGGGTATCCTACTTACTTATCTCTCAGGGACCTTGTGTGTCTTAATCAATCAATATTTTTCGTGACGTTCTGAGATCCACGGATAATTAGAGATTCTATGACAATAAAACATAAGTACTGTACATAGGTTATGGGCTGTTTTTCCCCCCCTAGTGTCTTGTAACTCCAGTGAGACTGATGAATATCTGTACATGTTTTTAGCATAGATTGAAAGGACATAACTTCCTAAAAAAACCCCAAACAAGAGTCCCAAACAATTCTCCTGTTTGATTATCCAAGATGTCCTATGAAGGAAAAGAAAAATTCTGATGAGCTCTGACCTCTAACTCCACCTGTAGAGTTACAATAGCAAAAAGAAAGTGACTTGCCATTTTGAAAATGAAGTGCAGAAAGTTTGATCATGCTAGAAGTCTAATGATAAAGTTGATTGAACAGGTTCTCAGGAAAACTGTCAATTAGATTCTCTGAAACAGTAGTATCATAAAACATTTCTTTGGGGGGAACGTAAGGGAGGGTCCCACACTGTTTGTGTGGTCAGACACTAGGTGTTTCAGTGAGATCTGTAATTAAATGATAAATGATATTGTGGTCTGCTATGTTTCCACTTGCTCTAGTAATAAATCATTGGGACATTGAAATGTCCTAGGTTTTGCTGCTACCAGGCCTGTTTCTCCTTTCATGTATGTGGCAGAACTTTGAACTATGAATTTTCTCATCTGCATCAGATACTTTACATGTCGTATGCAAGAAAGAAGGGCAAAGTTTCATATGCAAACTTACCCAGGCACTCTATCCTGTAGAACCATGGTTACACACTTTGTGCTGTAGGGTCAGAATGGGTCCTGGACAATTCACAGAGACAACAGGCAAAATATTTCTGACTTGTCACATGTTACACCACATCATAGTGCCCCACTTAATTAAAACTGAAAATATGCATCAGAAAGACAAACCATTATCAGAGATTTTCCTTTCTGGAGTCCTACCCATCTAGAGACTGCAACAATAAACTTTGTTTCCAAAATAAAAAAGAATCTGGATCCCAGCCGAGCTGAGATGATAAAAGTCAAATTTTTGTTCTAGCCCTAAGCAAAACCGTGTTCTTCACTGTTAACTGGGCAATTTCTCTACTTGGAATACCTGAATTTAATAACAATAACAATGATGACAATAAAGTCGTACCTATTATTCCAGACTGAAGACAAAGAAATGACTGCAGATAATGAAAAGATACGTATTTTTTCTCTGTTGGTTTGAAAATTATAGTAATAATGAGCTGTTTAAATTATCAAAGGAAGCTCATCAATTTCTGGATATGCTTCTAGTCACATTTGCAAGCTTCTAAATGTTTAGTAACTAATTGGTCTTTCACATTTCCTAGTGGCATAAGCGCTTCTTTAAATTTTATTTTAAGCTGTTCCTGCTGATACAGACATGGCAGCACTAAGATGAGGCAGTTCACAAATATGCATATCATCCATTTCAAAATGCAAGTGCCTAAAATGCACTCCTCTCAGAAAAGTCAATTAGGATAATCAGATGTTGATGGTTAATTGATTTATTAATTTAAAAATACCAAACAGACCCAAAATGTGAATGGTTTATAATTTAATTCATTATTTAACGCTCTAATTGTATATCTACAAGTACGGTCATTTTGCTAGTCTAATATTTTTTAAAGTAGGGCCTTCGTTCCACCGAACTTCTGCTGACAACAGGCAGAGACTACAACTATCCCTGCAGCAAGCTAGTTGTCAGTTTTCAAATCATGCATATCACAGAACACATTCGGCCTGACAGATGCAAATCTTCTAAGATTTCCATTGAAATCAGATTCAATTTGACTACTTTGAGAATTTTGTCACAAGTGCAAAACTCAGCCGAAGTTTATGGATGTTGTAAGTATTAAACTTGAGGCAAAAATGTGGTTTTGAATAGAAAACTCACACCATTAAGTTTTGATCAAAATCAAGCTAAAAATTTGAAGGCAGGAAGGTGATTTTGCCGGTCTAAAATTTGGCAGAATCTGTTGGGTTGTGGTTGAATACAGAATGACAAGCAGGGTCAGGCAACTAGAAGATGAGGCAGTAGGTTTAAAACAAAGTACCTTTTCCTGGAGGATAAGCATAGCCTGCAAACAAGCTGTTGGGGAAGTGCCAAGTATATATGTGTTTAAAAGGGGATTAGACACATTCATAACAGACAGAACTATCAAAAGTGAAGAAATACATGGTTTCAACACCTAAATGGATGATTGCAAAAAAGAAGAGGGATCACAATACTTGCCTTTAAACTTTCTGTAAGCAGATGTGTCTGGCCACTGTTGGAGAGTAAACTAGACCAGACAGATCTTTCATAAAGTTCTTCTCATGCATTTTACATTAGCTAATGTAGTTTGGTGTATAAACTGAAAACACCCCTAAAAGTTTACAATCCTTGACCAAATCAATTATAAGAGCTCAGAACAAGCCTTTGCAAAATGACAAGTTACTTTCACAGGTCTATGATCTAATACTCTCCACCAGACTACAGAAGAAAAGGGGAGCTGAGAAGTCTTATCTGGGAGTGCTCTGCTCCTGCTTTTCAGGCAGACACACTGCAGGTGATCACTCTGCTGAAGTGATCTCTCAGCTGCTGCATCTTACACAAAAAGTTAATGAATAGTGAAGGTAAAATAAGTCTGACCTGTTTTAGGGCTTTTCTCCCTGTAGCCCTTCTGGATCTGCTGTAAACCTGATTTTCAGCCCTGTGAATGTTGTCCTCCTCCCATCAACCTCAGGTCTAGCTCTGAGGTCATCCATACCTGCTGTGCTCTGCTGATGTCACAGCAACAGAGAGGACTTCCATGGCATGAAAATCTGGCCCTGGGTGCTTTTTCAACTTGGTAACCAACCTTGTACTGTCAACCTGTATTATGGCTTTTCACAGGGAAGAATAAAAGCATTGGTCAGAAGGACATCTGCAGAAGTCTGATTGGAGAATAAAGAGGCCTGAAAGTTATCCTCCCTGAGGGAAATACGTGTTTCTACGTGCAATCCTTTTCTTGGCAAAATGCTCTACTACAGCTTAATGCTCTCCTTCTCCTTTTATTGTTATTAATTATCAACCTGAGAGCCGGGTACAGCCAGAAGGGGGGAATGAACTTGACTCAGCCACGTGCCTCCTCCCTAAACTTGGACCCTGTACCTCTCTCTGGTGGTGCCAGGAAGGCTGAAGGGAAGGGTAACGTGGGCATGGTCCCTGCAAGCCAGGGGCATCGTAAGGGGGCATGCGGCAACAGAGGCCACGGCTCAGTGCTGCTGGTTTCTCCTTATTTATGTTTTTTATCATTACTCAGTTCAGCCACACAAGGCAAATTGTGTTTAATAAATTAGCCTAATGGATTCCGCAAGTGGTTTGTGAGCAGGGTGCTTCCTCCAGTTAAGGAAAACATTTATATTCCCTCTCCCTTTGCTTTTCACAACCATGAGGGTAAGCAGAGGGCAGGGGACAGTGAGGAGGGGGGAGCAAGCCCGCCTGTCACCCCTGGCGCCAAGGGGACCGTCAGGGCGAGGGGGACCGTCGGCGCCAGCCCCAAAGGAGATGCGAGAAGCCTGGGGCACCAGTGTCCTTTGTCTGCCCGCCGGTGGGGCAGCCGGGCGGCCCGGGGCTGCGGTACCTACCACAGCTTCCTCGGCAGGCAGCTTCCTCCCCTTCCCCGCGCTGCACATTACACCCTTCCAAAGGGGCCTCTTTAACAGCTCCCCATGAAATAATAATTCATTATGTCACTAGGAGGGAAGAAAGGGAGTGTAAGTGTCTTGATGGGATTAGCGGAAACCCCCGCAGAGATGATTTAGGAGCCGTGATAATTCATTTAATAGGGGCCTGGGGTAAATTGCTAGACAGGGAAATGTAACTGAACCAGCTTAGAAAGGGCGCATTACAGGTCTGTATATGATAACTGGCTTCATTAGCAATATTTAAGAGATTTCATTTAAGGATGAGTCATAAAATGCAGAACTATTTCATCCACCTGGTTTGGTGGCCTTTAGCTTTACTGTGTCTGAATATTAAATTGGAAATGGCACTACAGCAACACATTTTGGAAACTGTTCTTTTAGCTGTTATTTGTATGGTTGGTTTAGCTTCTCGTTTGTTAACCTTTTAAAATGAGTATCATCGAAGCGGCTAATGGTACATCCAGAATTCAGAGGGATGAAGAAGGCTTCAATGGCTGAGAAGAGACTGTTGCAAAACTTAGCAAAAACTCCAGGTTTCCACTGCTGTACACACACAGGTCCAGAAAGTGTTGGCAAATGGCAAATGATTTCCACAAATCTCAGTAAGCTAGCACCTTTCCCACTGAATCCATCTGATTATGCAACAGCTTGGATGGGTGGAACTACCTGCATGTATACAGAAATAATCAGCTGGACTTTGGGAAGTCTACCATCCTGTACCGCGGCGTGGAAGTTTGCCTGAGATGCTATTATTAGCAAATGCTGGGTTTGGTTCTGGAACAGGAAAGATAGATATGATAGTTTTCTCCCACTTAGCAACATTTAAAAATCAGTAATACTGGAAAAATTCTGCTTTTTTTAAAGCATGGTCCAGATGATTTTTTTTAAGCGCTGCCCAAATGAATGACTAGAGTTTCCTACTCAGTATGTGTGGATAAATATTAACATTTATCAGGTGAAGTTAGAGACATAAAGAACCAAGTTCTGTACATACAGCCCTGCAACTTCATTAACCCCTCTGGGGTTGTGAGATGTAAACAATGGCAGAACTTGGCCTGGCACTTGTGTGATTTGGATGATGTGTGTGTGGTGATGTTCATGGAAAAGGAATTGTTCAGGACAAAAGCTATTATAAAGTGTTTTGTTCATCCTTAATATTGTGCTCGTATGCTTGTCAAGTAACATTTCAGTAATATTTGTCACCAGTCCTTGTGAGTTACAAACTTCAGCTTTTTAAAATAATTACTTAGAATATGATTTTAATCCTTTGTCCCCTTGGATGCATTTTAGGAGACAAGATGCACCTCAAGATTTGGGCAAGTGTTTAACAAACACCAAAAAGTGGTTCATAAGCCTATGAGCTTTTTCAATGCCCCCCTCTTTATTTATCAGTAGTTCATTCTTTTTATCACTGGAACAAAGGAAATGCACTTAAAGGGAAATGCTGTCAAATAAATTATGAAAGCAATTCTGTCATAAACATGTGTGCTGCTTATTCTTCTCCTGAAATATCAAAATGAAACAGTGATATTTTAACATCACTGTATAGGATTAGAGTAAGATTTGCTGATCATCTTTTATCTGGGGATGTTGCCAGCTGAATTGTGCACTGTGCAAGGTAGTATCATAGAAAAAACAAATAACTGAATTCTTTTTAGCTGTCACATGAAGTGTGGATGCATTAATAAAGTCTTCTAATCAAAAAGGACAAGTGATTATACATAAAATGATGCTATTACACATACAGGGTCGTACAACTAAAGAATGAACCAGGTTTTCTTTAGGTTATTAAAATTTAGCAAAACCTCCTGTTCTGTCTGTGTACCACATAAAGCCCGGTGACATTACCATCCTTTTTTTTTGAACTTTGAAATCCCACAATAAAGAGGTTGTACTTGATACAATATTGTAAACCATTTTGAAACATAGCAAGCAGTATCTTTATCAAGGTAGCTAAAGATATTAATAACCAAGACTGTCAATTGTGGGAATAAGACAAGTGTTTTAATAAATCTTCACTAATACTCCATACAAATATAAAAGAATGACTAGCTTTCTCTCTGGCCCTTTCCCTAGTGACCACTGCCCGTTATGACTTTGAATGATTCCCTCTAATGGAAGACAGCCAATACTGTCCATTATTCCAGATGGTCAGCTCGACTGCAAAGTTCTGCTAACGCTTCTCAGCATTCAGATATATCTCGCCAGCCTTTTTTTTTTTTTTTGCTTTCCGTGATAATTCAGTCCAAGATCAGCCATCTAATAGTTGGCAGACAAAATCTGGGCTATCTTGCCGACCAGTTACAAAATCCATTTTGGTATTCATGTTAGAAAGTGTACAGTGGTTTCCTGCTCAGCTCGTATTAAAAGAAAGTCAAAACAGACCAACAGCTCTATAATAGCCAGTAAGTAATACATTAATCACTCACTGCTGCACAGCTAAGAGGTGACAGGAAAAAATGTAAGCAGAATTTGTGGGAACATCCTGAACTGGGCTGTACCTGTACAATAATCCTGCCTGTTACCACAGTTTGCACTAAACACAAACAGGATTTGGTCCAGTATCTTCCATGTAGCAGGCATTGCTTTTTCATGTACTGTGGGTATTTGACATGCTCTATTCTGATTTCTGTAAAAGCAATTCAAATCATGCAAATATTTCATGCTCTAATCAGCAGAAAGTAGATAAGTACTGGCCTGTGCGTGCAATTTACCAAAGTTCAACTAATTTTTCAGTTAGCAGATAATGGCTGGGTATTATAAAGTAATGCTCATCACTTCACACGAGCAGCATTTGCTTATTGCTGTTCTCTGTTAATACAAAGAGGCATTAGCAGACACTTGTAAATTTTCCTATGTACAGCTTACATAAAAACTAATGACAACAACAACAAATGACAACAACCGCTCCCATTTAAAAGCACTGCACCTAGAATAAATATTGTAGGTGTCCTAGGGGACAAATATTTCAAGTGCTTAGATATCGTTCTGGTATGCCTTCTAGCATCTTGTCATCCGCAAAAGCGTGCTACAAAAAGTGGGCTTACGCACTATTTACATGATTTTCTGTAATGGGAAGCTTAGAATGCTGCATTTCTGGTCTGAAAATTAAAATTATTTGATTAATTTTGCAAACGCAGAATAGCTCTAGTAAAAACAGACTGGCGGTTTTGACACTGAATTACATGGAATTGCTCCAGGTTTTTACCCTTGCACAGGAATACAAATTGGGCTGATAATTGTGCATTTTATCACAATAATATCCATTGTTTAATTGATATATTTATTTCAGGCAATCAGATATTCAAAATATTCAGGGAACATTCAGCTATAAGGTACCAATATTTGATTTTTTAAAATAAAATTGTTTTCTAGAGAAAACTATACATTTGATCTCCTGACTTTTTCAGAAATGATTATCCCTATAGCACTATCAGTACTTTCAATAAAATCAAGTTTAACTTGTGTTTGAAACACACATTACAAATAGATGTATAGTTGGACAAGATATTGAGAAAAGGAATAGTACAGATTATGAATATTAAGATTTATATTAATCTATAAGCCTATTAAAGTACAGTAAAACCTGTCCTTCAGACCACCTTTTTAAAGATATCACCTCCCTGATGGGACCACTAAATTTCGGGCCAAATTATTTTCCCATAAAGAACAATGAAAAGAAAATGATTATATTAAGACTACTTCTACTATGGTTTCTTTTCATTGTTCCACCAAAAATGATTCCAAACAGTAAAATAACATTGATTTTGACCTTGTTAATGAACCTGAAGAACTTCAAGGAATACTTGACCATAGATTTCCCTTTAAACAGGAAAAAAATGACATGTAGCCATCATAATTTCATCAACCTTGGCAGATTATATGTAATTTCACTGGTATTTTGGATAGGCAGCTTGTCTTGATATTGCTAACGTTCCACAGGGACAGAAGCATGGGCTTTTTCTTCATACCAACACTCTTAAACGATTCTGTAATTTGTATAACATTGATTAAGTCTTCTGAGAGTTAGGAATATTTTAAAAGGCTGTGTTGTACAAATTTATATACTATTACGGGATTAATTTAATTTTTCCAAGATGTCCATCTTCCCTATGGTAGGAACTTTCCAGAGGTGTCTCGCTGGGACTTCCTCACTCCCTTTAGGAGCGCTACACCTAGTCAGTGTAAAACATAGATGATCGCAGTTTCTCTCCTATTAATATGAAGGGCTCAGACTACAAGTCTGAGAGTGCAATGTCCCACCTTGATTTGAGCAGCCTTCCCTAGGTCAGAACCTTGAAACAATACCCCTGTCTGGATTAAGAGAGTTCAAAATAGGGGTTGCACAAAGTATATTGGCCCATAGCACACTGTCACTGCTAGCCGCTGCCTTTTTTACTTTTACTTTGCTGTCTGTATGCATACGCAAAATCTGGTGTGTTTCCCACATGCCGTTGCTACATATTTTTGTATGTGTTCATATCATTCAGTGTATTTACATCCTTACGTTATTACTTTATGTGGAGGATAGGCACCCTAACCACTGCTGTCACTAGGAAGCTTGTATTTTGGCCTTTACAGGTATTATACTAATAGCTTAATATGTTCTAGATGAATTTTTTTAAGGCAGTGAAAAAACACAGTTAAAAAACAAACAAGCAACCTCTTCCAAATTCAGAATACACTGGAATAGTCATTTTTCTTCTGTATATAACCTCAGTTTTCCTGGAACTAAAATAAGCATTTCTAATGCTAAAAAGCAAACCCAAATTCAGATCATTAGGACTATTATGCTAGCAGTTAAAGCACTGGATGGTTTTGTTAACATTTGGAGTCCCTGTCTTGCTGCAAACATACTCAGGGCTCATAGATATAAGCAGACAGCAGAGCTCTCACACACATTTAGAGAAGAGCTAGAGTTTGCCCTCACCAGAATTTCTTTGGCCTCTCAGTAGTGGGACATGCTCTTCCCAGGTAGCTACTGCTCTCCTACCCAGAAGGAAATACTTAAGTGAATTGTTTGAGACCTGCCATGGGATAGTTTAAGATGAAAGGCTCTGTATACCTCAGCCGTTTCAATGGAATAACCCATTCGTCTGAACTGGGGGTTCTCAGAGGGCTCTATGCTGGTGCCCCATTCAGTCAAAACTGGCCCAGCATGGTTGGCAATACCAAAGAGCAGGGTAGTTTCTACACCTTGTCTAATTTTCACTTGTCAACATGGGATTCGATTAAATTTTTATTCTGCAAGATGAGGCACAGTCTACCAAGCTGCCACTTACCTTTAATCCAACGCTTTTACTGGACTTGTGCCCTATTGCCTCCAACACATAAAGTACTCATTGTGAGTGCTAATAGTATCGGTAATAACTTTGCACTTGCGTTGGTGGTCGCGGGGCAGGAATGCTTCAAGTTGGTGTTGTCACCAGACCCTTCATATAACAAAAATCACAATCCAGAGCCGCAGTTGTAGGAGTATCTGTGCCTATCTCATGGTTTGTTGATTCCCAAAGAGGCAGATCTTGATTCTTCTCTGCCCCTCCCACTTTCTCTTGCTCTTGGCCACATGGTCCACCACCTGCCTTGCACCATCTCCTTTGCTCATCAGAACCTCCCTCCTTTTCTTTCAGCTCATTCACCCAGCAGAAAATCACCCCCTTTTAGCTGCATTAGTTTTCTGCCAGGTTGGCAAGCTGAATCAGCTCTCAGAGGAGCCTGGGGAGGGTTAGTGTGCATGGCAAGTGGCAGAAGTGCCTGGCTGGGAGCAGGGGGAGAAGGGAAGGGGAAACAGAGTAGGAGCAGGACCTCCCCTTGCTGGTGGCTGTGGACTGGCTGGTTGATTAGCTCATCCCATCGTGTTGAAGCAGTCCAAAACATCAGGGCACTTTACAGGATGCAGTAATTGAATTGATAGATTTTTCACATTTCTTTAACGGATGTTCAACCTCACTGGTAAATTCTGCTTCATTAACTCACATTATTAACCCTATGCAACAGCATAGCTTTTGTTAGTAAAGAGAATAGTTGCAACTTACACAAGTTAGTGCTCAAAAAACAGAGTGGTAAGAAAAACAAAGATTAATAAAAAAGCTGATTCACCGAAATGAAACCCTGCAATTCAGGTCTTCCAGGCTGAGATGTTGATTTATGCCATGGCACTTTGCTGTGTACAAATGCACAATAGGGCCGAGCCTGTGTTCCTGCTTCAGCCCACCTTCCGTAATGGGAGTTTTGGCAGACTAATTTGGCAGCCCTACAGTACTCGAAAGGCTGTTTTTTTCTGGTGCTTTTTACACACCAGTCCCCCTTTCTGTTAAAATGAGATTTTCTTGAAACCTGACATAATTTAAACCAACCCTCAACTCATATTCGTCCAAACACATACTTTAATGTGATGTTTAAAATGTTTGTGTAGGCATGTTAACACCCTTCATATATTTGGGCTAAAAGGCAAACCATTATTTTCATTTTGTTTCATTACTAGTATTTGATGTGTGACACAAATTCATGACTGGTTAATGAGCAAATGTTAGCGTGGCACAGCTATGTCTGTTACAGAGCAATCAGTGTCTCAATAAGGGTTTGTTAAAGCCAGGGTTTTATTGTTTTTCCCTCCTCCACAGTTCAGTGAACTAAATGCAATTTATTGTCTCTCACTCTTTTCTCATTCCTCCCGAAACTTCCTGGTGTTTTCCTTGCTGCATCTGTATTGGGAACCATGAGCATCTCTTTATTATTACCATCCATACAGCATGATAGATGCACTTGGATGATTTATAAATAAACAAAACGAAAAGTCGTTGCCCAGAGGAGCCTACAATCGAGTGCCTGAATGCTGCAATTGCTATCACGTGGATGGGATTGCTGTGTCCATGTGTTATCAACTTGAAAATTGTGGCTGAAAGCTTTAATTCTGCAGTCAGCTCTGCTAGCAAGGAATAGATTCAGGCCCCAGTCCTGCAGTCGGCTGTGCTGGCTGGGAGCCCGGTGCCTGTGCAGAGCCTGGCAGCAGGCTTCGACGACGCGGTGTGGCCCTTCACTACTGGATTTAGCTTGTTACCACTGCAAATCAACCTACATTATTATTTTTTTCTCTTTCCACAGGAAGGGCCCTAAATTCTCACACCTCATGTCCTATTCAGGTTTGTGGGGGCGACGTGGGCATTTTGCTTTGGGCGACACTATTCAGAGCTCCTTGGTGCAAAACACTGTGGCATGCTTCGCTGCTAATTGTGCAGTCCTTGTTCAGGCAAAATTCCTGTTCTCTCCAGTGGGCATTTTGCCCAAGTTAGGAAACAGGCCCCATTTTACAACAGTCTGTATAAACGAGTGTCTTCCAGCTCTAAGCTGTTTCAAATAGTCCATTGGCTACAAATGGACATACATGGATCTATATGGCTGAAGGATACTAACTGGCAGATTTATGTAATTAAAATGTAAAATAACAACATTACATAGAGTTAAGAAAAACCATCCCTTGATTTATGAGTCTTTGCTGATATATTGAACAGTATGGCTATTTTATGATATATATCTGTAGTAATTATCTATTACAGGGTTGTATAGTTTTTTGAAACAGCAAAATGTAAAACGTATATTTAAAGCCTTTGGTCATCTATTGGGAGCGATGTTAATTATGATTTGTGAATTATTTTCTGCATGAAATCACAATCTTTACAATAACAATATATAGATTATGAACTTCTCAGAAAGCCTAATGCCTGTGGGTGATATTTTGGTTGTTTAAGTACTGTCATTCTGGCAGAGCATTAATTTAGATTTTCATGCTCTAGTCAGCACCTTGGATGTCCTTAGAGTTTTACACTTGGATTAAAAATACATTGAATTCATCAAGCATATTGTTAGTAAAATGAACTTGGGACTTCCCTGTTGCAAACCCAGTTTTATGATTTTCTGACTCTAAATGAACTAGGAGAAAACCAGAAATGTTTGCAATTTTGCAGTATAAACCTTTTCTCTCTAGCCTTGTGCAGTTTTGAACCTCTGAAATAAACTACGTAAATAGCTGTTGGACTGGTTTCAATATTGAAAATTGATCCCATTCCTTCTCCAAATATGCCAATAGCAAGACCACTACTTCCTGGAAATCATTAAGCAGAGTAGATCAGATATGCAGCTGGTTCAATCCCAGAGATGGATATCTGAAACATTTCTAAATGAATCTACAGAAAGTTCAAAGCTCACATACCCAAGTACTGTCACACGCACAAAAATCCTAGCTACAAGGCAGGAAAGATCAGGATGCAAGAGAAATAAGTAGAATTTGCACCAAAGTACATTATATTGTGGTACAAAAGAAATAAATCATATGTGTATGAAAATCATAAGCTTTAAGCTTTGGAGAGAGTTGTGCAATTGACAATCAAATGGAGCTTAAAAGAAATTACGAGGTTTTACACTAAAGTCCTGAAATAAAGAAAGTAATATTTTACAGCAAAAAATTGCAAATGTCAAGATTAAATCATAAGACTTTGCACCATTGAGCTACTAGCTAGCTCTATAGCTTCTTCAGTTCTTAACACAGGGAAAGACCAACTTTCATGGTCAATAAAACTTAAGAACTTTAGAAATACATTTAGAGACATAAATCACATATTTGTGACTTTTCCTCCTTCAATAGCTAATTATGGAAAAAAAATGATTGAATATGTGAACTCCTTGGCTGCTAACCAATTCTTGCAATTGTTTTTAGGCTCGTATTTAATAGTTTTTGTTTGTTCCAAGGAAATTATGCTAATTTCTCAGCATAAAAGAAGGTGGCTGCTGTAAATGAACAGCACAGGATTTTTTTGTCCCTTACCTCTGAAGAATTTATCAGCAGTAGTGAGATCTTGAGTAGAAATACCTTGGAACAAGCAAGCCAACCAGATTCAGAAGTGGAAAAACCAGAGCTCAGATGCCCAAACTGCCTCCTCCAGTCCAAAGCTGGACAGGTGGCAACCCAAATTGAATCAGTTGTTGTGGGAATGATCTGATTCACAAACAGGGTTATAAAATTTTATATGGAGATGCCAGTGAAAGTCACAAGATCATAGAGCAAAAGACCTTATTCACATAAATTACCTGAATGGCTATGAAGTATCAAGGAAATAAATTGAACAATATTGCCCATACTTAGCTTACGGATATATGGTATGTAGCTTCACACGATATACATGCTAACAACGGGCATATTTGTGAGCCCCATATAAGAAAAGGGGTACATACCTCCTTTAATAATTCAAAGAATGAAACCATTGCTTGTTCTAAGGCATATGAATTCACATATATAGTTTATGTATTTTACTACATAAGGAAGGGTTTCTGAGCTCAGATGCTTGTCCTTCTTTCTTCATACAGTATCAGCTGGTCTAATAAAATATATTACCTTTCCTTACAAGCCTTGCCTCTCTTATTATGGACACAGTCTCGCACACACACACTGGGCATTTCATAAGGAATTAATTTTTGGAAGTCTGGGGGCATTCAGAGGGGGACATGGATTTCTGGAGGGGGAGCCTCTGCCGGTACCTGCCAGTACAACACACACTACACATACAATTCACACTGGGCACAAAAACGAATCCTTTTTTTTTTTTTTTCATAGCTAACTCCACACCTGTACCATATGCAAATACATAAAACACATACAATGGCGAAATATTTCCAGTGCTGTCTACCCAGCTGATGCATTGATTTCAGCAGATTCTGAGATATAAACTTCAATTTGGCCCCCAGTCACTTAGTGGACACTGCCACCAGCAGCTCTGACACCAGGTTATTTGTTGTTGCTGTTTGCTGTCCCTGTTTGCACATTAATCCAGTGACAATTAGGTGTCAGCGAGCGTTGTTTCTGCTCGCTGATAGCCTTGGGCTCTGCGCTTGAAGCCCTAATCAGGAGTGTAAACTCTGCTATATTTCAATTTGGAGAAGCGCTCTTCCGCTAAGAGGCCCCTGGCACTGCGATAAATAAAACGCCTATTTACTCTATTGCCACACTTAGACATCTAATGCACTTACTACCAGCCCCCTAATCATGGCCCACAGTTAAATCCGCCTATAAATCACTCCATTCTCATCCTGCAGATTAGCGAGGCCATTTTCCCCAAACCCCACAATGAGCACTGTTTCCTTTTCTTGTTAGTCAAAAGCGAGATGATTTTTATTAGGTTAAAGACGAGCTCACAGATGGTAAATCGTGTGGAGGGAAATGAGATGGAGAGTCCCGTGGCCCAGTGGGGGCGGCAGGTGGGATGGGGGGGTGGCAGAGGCCCCGGTAGGCTCCGCTAGCAGTGCATCATCCCATGGCACTGGACCCAGGTGACGTTTCTCCACACATTGCACAAAATGGCAGTGGCCCACAGGTGTGATGAATGTGTCTGGCCTCAGCTGCCAGCAGCGCGGGCGGAGGGAAAAAAGGGTGTGTGTGGGATCTTCCCATTTTGTATCCACTGCTGGATGGGTTTCTCCAAGGAGGCCTCTGGATGTGCACAAATGAGGCTGGCACAGAACGAGGTCTGGAGAAATACCCACGTACCGTCCATACAATCCCATCAGGAACAGCCTGGCTTTATCCTCACAGCACTGCTACACATGGTGGGAGCAAACACACACACCGATGCAGAGCATTTCATACAAGCCCACTGCAGCTTGGATCTGCTTAAAAATAGGACCCTCTCTCAAACCTTCTTTATATACCTTCAGGTAAGTAGCACTACCTTGTATACAGCTGTTTTAGCAGACCCAGGCATGTAATATAACTGTAATGAATAATAGGACACATTTTGCATTTTTATTCTCAGTGGCTGGTAAGGAAGAGATTCTGATTTTTTTAAATATAAGTTCATTATTCTCAACCATTCACTGAGTAATTTCTGTGAACAATTCCCAGTCTTGTTCAGGTGAAGTTTGTTGCAAGTATACGGTATTTTAAATTCTACCTGGGTTAATTGGTTGTGTAGGTCATGCGTTTGTCTGCATATCCTTGATTGAAGGAGCACAGTGCTGAGATATCACATTTCCTGTGCAATAACTATAATAAATTCAAAATTCATTATCCATAAATATTCTATAACATTTGTTTAAAATTCTGGCACAAGGTCCTGCCAGCAGATCCCTGTATTATGAGGGCCACGGAAAGCAACCACAAAAGAAAAGCAAAGCACAGCCTGATCAAAAGCCTTTACGTGATTCAAAGAAATCATTGCCGGATCTTTTTATTTTTACAGTACTAGTCTGCTACTCTTGATATGTGGCAGAATCACATTCCCTTTCTTGGTAGGGAAGCTTTCATGTCACATACGTAAAAGCCAGCCAGAGGGATGTCAGAGATTTACATCACCTATGGAACATGATTTACATCATACGTGAACATGCACCCATATGGGACATTGAAGGGAAAGCAGCAGCTGTCATTGTGGTGTCATGGGAGACACACACCACCATGGCCTCTGCAAATTGACCCTCTGCCACTGAGTCCTTGCTGCATCCCAACGGCTGCTGGGGTAAGCTGCAGCCCCTTTTCTCAGCCTCCTCTCCCTACTCCTTACTTTTCAGGCTCTAAACGGGGTGGATTGCAGTGAAGAGCTCCCCGTAATCTCTGTTTAACCATTTCCATATGACAACTGCTTTGGATCCCCGCAGCCTGATGAAAAGGCCAGAAGCCCTGGCTCTGCTGGGGGGTTGTCCCCAGGGAAACATAAGTAAACAAAGACCAGCTCTGTAGCCTTTTGCACCTCACTCTCTTTTCCCATTCTTGCTTGGATCTCAGGTGGAATTAAAGGGATTAAAGCTGAGCGTAAATGAGGCGAGTGTGTAAAATGACTCCTTTCTGAACCAAACGGCATGTTCCGTGCTGAGGAAATGAGATGCCCATTTAAATCTCATCCATCCACCGCCTGTGGCCACCACCATGTACCTGCCTACTTAGCCCAAGGGTTAATTAATTGAGGCTTCAATGCACTATTGCAAGAGCATTATTGCATTTGATACTCTACATCTGTGATTTAAAACTCTTTCAGTCCCTTGTCAGCAAGGGAGGGTTTTAACTAGGAAATTAGCATTCAGATAAGGGTACGCTCTATTTGCTTCTGAAAGGAAGGAAATATTAAGGATGCTGGTGCACAAACCAAGCTGTAATATCCTGTCCCATCCTAGAAAGGGCTCTTGGGCCCCGCTTCCCAAGGGAACACTCCGTACAAGGGGAATGGGACATAGAAAAAGGAATTACAATCTTCAGTGGAAATGCCATATAGTAGAAACCAGACAACCGAATGTGTTTTATTTTTCAGAAACTTGTTTTTATTCCATGATAATTATAGGTTTCCTGTCTTGACACCTCGTTCATTTTAAATACCTGATCACCCAGCCAGGTTATTTCCATACTGTATTTCAGGCTTCTCATAGAGTTCAAATATTACTATTACTCCTCATCTAGTTATGAAGATGTTAATAATCACTTTTTTTTTCTCTAGATAAGCAGAAAAATAATCATTCCCTACATTCACATAACGTCCTTGCGTTACACTCAATGGTATGTGTGTGTAATCCCCAGTCACTGAAATGAAACACACATTTTCCAGCAATAAAACACAATAGTTTGGGATATGAAGTGACAAAGGAAGTATCCAACTGAAACAGCAGGAAGAATTAAATGTTGAAAGAATGTAGTTTCCCCAACCTTGAGTCTAGCTACCAAACCTCAAAACTGTGAGAAAAGTGGAAGCCACGCATGAGAGCTATGCTGATTCAGACAGTGGGTCACCTTGCTGCAAATTTCTTCTTGTAAGACGACTTCTTAGTTTATGAGGAGCTTCACTCCTGCCTGTCTCAGAAGGGGCCACTTGGATGAGAAGGGAATTTCAGAATTAGGCCCTAATGGGGGGTTTATCTAGAACCACACCAAAATTACTGCATGCTCTTGCTCCACCTCTCCACTCCAGACCTAAAAACCTGGGACTGGGTGTGACCAAGCAAGAGGCCTGCATTGGGATGGACAGCCACAACCACCTACTCCAGGGGATGGTCCATAAGGTGTTGTGCCTTGAACAGGTGGAGTTACTTATGTGGCTCAGCAGGACGTCCCACCAAATAACCGCTACTACCATTTGCTGGTGTTGCAAACATCAGTCTGCTTTGAAGAGTGCATTGCCTCTCCATGTCATGTCATTTGGTTGGAAACACAGAGTACAACTGTGCCGTCCTCCTCCATCCTTCTTGGGGCACCAGTGCAGCCAGACACAGTTTGGACCATCTGTACCAGCCATCACTGCAGCAGGGCGATCCTGGGGATGAAGCGCCGTGGCTGTGTGTCCGAGCACAGCAACAGTTGCACGGCCGCCTAAAACAGGAAGTGTAGATTAACTTGTCCAGTTGAAACTACAGAGGGAATTTAGGAAGACAGAATGCAATCAGCCAGGACACTGAGGTTAACACAGTTAATCTTGTGGAAAGTGCAATGGGACCTTTAATAAATGCAACTGGTCAAGGCCTCAGTTTTATGTCTCATCCCAAAGATGGCACTTCCCGGTGAGTGGTGGGGCTGTCGTGGCTGGAGGAGGGAAACAGTGCCACCTACTGCAATACCATCACCTCTTCCAACACCTGGGCTCACCTGGAAGGCATCACCAGCATCCTGGATCGTCTGAAAAATCAGAGCCCTATGTTTTTTCCTGGTTTTCATTTATAGATGGTTTGTTCTTCCTCAGGACCCTTCCTGTCTGTTAGTTATGATGTCTGACCTTGGCAAGCAGAGTTGTTATTCTGGTGGATGGCCAAGCACTGTCTCTCAGAGCTAATCCATTATCCCACTGGGTGTGGGGATGTGGGCACCCAGCGCTCTTTTTGCCCAAGTCATGTCACTTTTGTTTGAGCTTCTTGACAGACAGCTCTTGAGTACTTTGCAGGGCTAATTGTCATTGGCTTAAGAAGGTTGTTAGACGTTTTCACAAAAGTTTTTGTCCTTTTAACTATTAAACTTTGAACTACAGAGCTTAATAAGGCACTATGAACTCCACCGCAGTATTTTAACAATGCATCGAGATTGCTATATGCAGTTCAGGTTTATGAACAATGACCCAGGACTTTATTTAACAGGATGCAATCTATCCACTGTAAATCAAATATCTCTAAGGCAGCCTCAGAACAGTGGTGGGCATAAATCAATGTGTTGTCAAGTAGTCCATATCTAGTCTTAAAGACATATGTCTGTTCTGTATCTTTCTTTGGTCCATGGGGCATTCATTCTGTTTTACTACAAGGACCACTTCATGAGCCCGAGTCCCTTAGAGTAATCATTGTGTTCCTGGAATAGCTCTTCAAAGTAGGACTACCTTTTAAGCTCTGTAAATATATGCATATTTTCTGATACCCACTGACTGTTAGCAGCAGTGCAGAAGGTAGATACACAAAAGCTTCAATGTCAGGAATACTGCAGAAAGCTTAAAACCAACAGGGACATCATATATTCACTCCCCTCCGATGCTGAGAATGTACCAACTCCTGTGTTTGCATCACATATTTATCACAGAGGTTAAAAAGAAGACATCATGCTTGAAAAACAGAGATGTGATTTAAAAAATGAGGAGCTAAGGCCTGGTCTCACAAGGGCTTAAGTACGCTCTCAATTCCAACTGAAAAAGAGAGAAAATTGAGGAAGCTCAGCATGCTGTATGATTGGGTCCTTAGATAGGGTGTAAATAACAGAGAAGAAACTGATAGAGGTTATCAGATGAAGATCCACATCTTGGGGCTTTGTCAAGCATGGGGCACAGTGGAAAGTATCTAATACTCCAGAGATGAAATGGTTTCATGAGAGCCACACCCCCAAAGTTGCCTTTTTAGCAAGTATAATAGGACTTTTTCAGTTTCATAAAGTATCTTGATAACTGGAAAGTGCCAGTTAATGGTACAATGTTCCAACTATGAATTTTACAAAGATTAATCTACCCCTTTAGGATCCAAAGGAGCCAATCAAAGGCCGCCCAGTCTTCAATGTTTTACAGTCTCTGTGGGCACAAAGCTCAGCTGAAACTACCGTTCAACATCCTAAACTGTCATCTTCATCTTCTTCTAGCATAAAAATACATATTTTCCCCCATAATAAAGATTTTTTATAATAGCAATAAAGTAACTCTAGAGAACATGGTTGTCTTGAGATAGCTTAACTGTGTGTGGTACCTCATAACGCCCTGGGGACCCAGCCACCTCATAATAATCACTTCCTTTACCATGCCTTGCTTAATTAAGGAGTGAAGCCAAAAGGTCAATGCAGGATAAAAGCGTAAATCTCAAAGTTTTCATCTAGACCCTAACTCCATATCATAAAACACATATAGTGTGCTCATCACAAAGCTTAGTACATTAGCAGACAGAAAGTGGAATATGCTTTATGTGCTCAAAATTTTAGTGCTTTAGTGAGACAACAAATAAAAGCTTTAGCTCCTTATGTGTAAAATCATATTCTTCTTCTCCAAAGGATAATTACTGCGTTATTAATTTATTCCCTGTGTAAGGAATCTTCTTTAGCCTTATTCCTCTCTTTTACAAATATGATATATATGATAAATATGACAGTTTTAGAGTGTTTGGGTGGACCTGACATTTCTTTTATTTTGCCTACATATACTGAATACTGTGTGTGCTACTCTAGAGAGACAGACAATATGGTATTACAGTCTTCTGATTGTTATTCCAGGTCTCCAATGAAAGCAAACATAATTTTAATTCCAAATCTTATTACTACATTGGAATATTGATGTCATAATGGGCAACATGTTTTGGCAGCTGTTTATCTTGTTGGTTCCTCAATCATTCACTGTGCTGCTTTCCAATCACTGCCTGATGTTAAAACTACACCTGCATTCAAACTACATATTTCTGACACAGTTACATGTACATTTAAACTCAAGTCTCAGTTCCTAGCCTGTTTTTATCATAACTGATGGTTGCAGAACAATAAATATTTATTTAGCTTTGAGTAACTGAGCATTCAGATTTCATTCATGGCTTCGATAATAAATCTAACGGTCTGATTCTGTTAAGGAACCAATTACATGTTTTCCCCCGTCTCTGATTCTAGTTGAATAAGTGGACAAAACGTATGTTGTTCTGACTGACGTGATCAGTTGGTCTGGATTTAGATCAGATGGACAATATATGAAATACAATGATTTTTCCCCTCAGTAGAAATGAGGCTCTTAATCTCCCTCTCCTTTAGAATAACAACACTATTCTAACAAAGCTGCTTTACCCTCGCAACATGTGTACATGCTATTTTGTCTGGGTATTCAATTGTGAAATATTTTTTACTTTTATTTTTCAATGGAATCATTGCTATCAGTGACACACTTACAAATCTTTACCAGGACCCAGAAGACTTTTCATTAAGCAGTATATTGAAGTATGTATAACTGTAGCTGTTTCATGGATTGGCTCTAAAATAAGAGAATGTACTTTCCCTTTTGGTTCAGTTCCCTTTTAGGGACTAAACAGCTACCTTTACAGTTTTTATATAGGTTTTCCTGACAGCCAAAGTTAAGTGAATGTAGCACTCTGGCTGGATGTTTATATGCTTGTTTCATCTATTATTCAGATACATCACTTATATAATGCTTTCCACAACAAGTTGTGGTTGAGATGTTTGTACACCACTTTTGTACAATCAGTCAAAGTCAAAGATAATAAGGAGACTAAAGGGACAGAGAACTGATTTTTATTTACTTATTATTAAATCTTTCTTTCCTGTTTGGTCTGCAATAGATTACCTGCTGGACACTCCAAGGTTGGAAAATTTGCCTTCTGAAGTTGTTAGTGTTGATTTCACTGTAAGAATTACTACAAGGTCTATAAAGTTCAGAGCATGTCTCCTGTATGTGAGGTGCTGCTGAGGTACCCAGGAGGACTTTATGGGTTATGAGGTTACCAGATGTGCTCAGGCGAGTGCAAATAGATTCCTAATTTCAGATAGATTTAACACTTTCTAGCATTGTCAAATCCATCCCTTTGAGATACAGACCATACACTAAGCAATGAAAAATATTCTAGTGGGCATCAGAAGGGGCAGTTCAAGAATCTACTGCTCAGATGTTAGCTGCCTTGCCATTACCAGTCTGAAATTTCCTTCAACTCAAAATTTTTAGATCCTTCATGGTCAAATTCCGATTTGTGTTCACAAGCAGAGCAGACTGCAATCACATAAGCATCCCTAATGGTCCCCAGCTCTGAACTGAAGTAGGTCACATTCTGTTCAGTTACCCCAACTCCATGCCCATTCAGCCTCTTCTCTAAATTGCTATGCAGTGTGATAATTGTTTCATATAGAGTGGACAATTTCTCCACTGGAAACGGAAACCATACTTCAAATGGTTTGGAAGAGACCACCAACCCTCTTTATCAGCTGTGGGGTTGGTAGCAAGAGAGAAGGCTAGCAGTTCCCTCTTTGGAGCTCTCCATTCAACCCACAGAGGATTTCAGCCCTGGCCTGCAGTTTTAACATGAAGAAATTTTAAAACTGTAAATTGTGTACCCTCTGCTCTGCTGGCTTTGTGTTCTGATGTACTGACAAGCAGAAATATTCTAGCAATGCTAGGAGGAGGTTAAGAAAGATATAAATAATTAAAGCAAGCAGATAAAAGACAGCTGGAAGGAAGAATTCCTTCTGTTCCCCAAACAGTAAAAGACAATAATAGTGCTGGAAAAATAAAGCACCTAAAAATTTATTGCAAAAAAGTTCAAGCTACTTCAAAGACACGCATGCACATCCGCATACATTTCTTGAAAAAATCTTTAAAAATGGTGTGAACAACCCCCTGGATTTCAGCTCAGAGCAAACTGTTCCAGAAATTGACAAGATTATTATTCTGTCATTTTATACTCATCTTTTGCTTTAGAAAGACCAAAACGAACCAATAAAACTGTAAAACAAAGAAGAAACAAATGAAAAAAACTCTACACCAATACCAACATCCCTCCTCCTAGACTCTGTTTTCAGGTGTTAAAAAGAATATTTTTGTTACGCTTTCTAAGCAGATCAAAATGCAACAGAGATCTCAAAACGTAACAGAAGTTATTATTTGTGCATTTTTGCTTACCTATACAAGATTGAGAAGGTCTGAAGCATTAGGACCTGTTAGTCTGGTACTAGCAGGGTTATGACAATCCCTCTAACAGCGGATTTCACTTTTTTGAGACCTGTTGAGGTGATGGTCCATCTGTGCCTCAGGTTTGCCATATTGTCCCTCAAGAAAAGCAAAGCATAGCAAAACTTGAACTCCAAACAATTCCTAATGATTCCATGCATCTCCAAAAGAGACAACAGACTGGCACAGTTGTATTTGTTCCCTCCTTTTCAAGGGACACACCTTTGAAATCAAACAATTATCTTCACAACCCAATGTATAAAGCCTATCAGATAGTTACTGTATGGTGCAAGTCATATTTCTAACTCCAGTCAACAGTGGCTTGCTAAACACTCTTTCCCAGAAGTTAATTACTCTTAGATGTGGTTGAGAAATTAGGATTTCAGTTGCATTTCATGGGCAATGGGTACAGTGTCTCTTGGCTAATTAAAATCCTTTTTTGTAATGCAGAGCACAAGAAACAAATAGGCCTCTGATTTGATTTGAAGGCCACTGATTTCTTGTGTGAGGATCTGATAGGGAGTTGTCGTATGTTTAGTAGCGTATTCATCAGGTACAGGAGATGAATTTGCCTAAAACTTGCTTAAATTAAATGTGTGCGCTCTGGGGTACCTCTGTGTTTGAGAACAAAGAGCTGAAAGAAAGTGAAAATATCCTATTAAACCCCATTTAAGAACTGCTTTAGCATTTGTGAAGTGTAGGGCCTCATTAAAGCTGTCATTCCTGGAATCCAGGCAAAACACTTTGCACAATTCAATTGTTGTTTCTACAACTAATTATTTTTATTTTCTAATAAATGCCCTGTGCCATGAGCAAAGAGCAGATTTTTTTTCTCCCTTTCATTTAGCACAGCTTCAAATGCTTACAATAAAGGTGAGTGCATTTTACTGCTCTTTGGCTTCAGCTAATTTTGTTCTATAACAAAATCAATTAGACTGGTGTAGTCCCAATTTTTTTTCCCCTCATTTCCAGCTGCTGAACTTGAATCTCTCTCAAAAGTACTTTCTCCCTTAGCCACAATATTTTTTTTAATGTCGTAATAAATAGATTGTTGTTTGGTTTAAATAGAAGAGATGAGAAAGCAACCAAACAGGCAGCTTCAGAACAAAAATTGGAACATGAAGAGACACTTCAAGCCTTTGCTTTTCTACTGATGAGGCATTCCCTATTTATGAAAAATAAATTAATTCCCTGCTTATGTTTGCTGTTTTCCTAGTTATATGTATTTTCACCATTAATTAATGGAGAGATGAGAGACTGCAGCACAACAAGCCTTAAGCAATATGAATGGATGCTTGGGCTGACTGAATAGCTTTTCTCCTTCAAGCATTGTTTTAGGTGGTGGCTGTATCAAGGAAAAGACTCTTTCTCCCTTTTTGTGATGCATCCTAAGCAGCCGCTAGAGACCTGGCCATGCATCTGAATAAAGGGTAGGATCTTATCGACACGCAAATCATTAGCAGGGCAGATAATATAACGTTCTGCGTGGAAAAAGATAACAAATCCTCTTTTTGCTTATTTTAATGAAAAAAATTGTCTATGGAGACTGTGGGAGAGAGAGGCAAGTCCTTTCTAGCTGTTCGGCTCCAATGCGCATTTGCTGCAAATGTTTGAGTACTGGCCTGGATTACAAACTGTCTTGAAAGTCCTCCTCTGTATGGCTTTTGTCTGGTTTAGATGTTCATTTCTTTTTAAAAACAGGTGCTGAGACCTTGTCTTACGTTAAAAGTGCAAGGGTCAGAGAGGCAGCAACTAGCCTTTTACCATCCATGCGCGTCTTACATACTAGTTATTTGTTACAGTATTAAACTATATTTTTGGTAGATACAAAGCAAACTTCATCCCTCTGTTTGGTTAGGATCTGGCTAAAAGGAGTAAGAAGCTACAGCATCTTCAGATTTTCCAAGAAAACAGAGTGCAATTAACTTGAGAGGGGAAAATCCTCCATACTGCTATACTTCATGCTCTCCGTGCTAAAAGCTTGTCAGGTTTTGAACAGCATTCCACATGATGAAGCCTAAAACACAACTGAGACCTTTAAGAATGACAGCAGTATGTCTAAAAACCTAATATTAATAATATAAATAATATATTCAAGCAGTAGAACAAAGGGAGTTGCGAGCTGCTAGAGAAAGTTCCTTAAAAATGTGAGACTACTTTGATCCACACAAGCTTGTCACGGAGCTATGTAATAAAGCCAAGTCATGTGAATTTGTAGTTAAAAGATGAACCAATTAGAGAGTGAATAATTTGTGATATAACTGATAACAGGTCAAAGCAAGGTTATTGCAGGAAATGGACTTGACTTTGCAAAGAACATTGGATATTTGCAGGGCTAGTGAAAACTGCTTCTCAAATTAAAGTGTTAGTAAGCAGTGAAAGAACAGAAGTGCATCTCATCAAAAATAAATATCAGGGCATACAGTCAGAATAGTAGACTGCAGAAAACAGTCAGTGAAACAAAAACAATATAATGAGGAGTGCAAGATTACATATATGATCTGAAAGAAATCATATGTTTAGTTTGCATTCAAATACAGACTTTTCTTAAATAAAGGAAGATGTTTTCACATGCCTTTAGTATTTAAATAACACAAAAAACCCAGCAGAAATTGGCCAAAATTGTGGCTCAATTATTCACAAAACATTCAAAGCTGTCAATGATATGAGATAGAAAGTCATACTAAATCATCTGCAGCACAAGGGCAATCTCCACTTGTGGGCTTCCAGAAGAATAGTCCTTCCTGTAACAAGACTAAGTTAAAGCCCATGTGGTTTTCTTTGCTTGTTTATTATAAGAAGTGAAGAGCAAAGCAGCTCCAAAGATTACATAGATTAAGTGATGGGTGGATCAAAGTTTTCCCAGTCCCAAAGCAGCTCTCTGGATGCGTCTGCCATGAGAAATGTGTGTCCATAAAAAAGGACCTCCACTTTCTTATGGAACCAACCTTCCACGTATGTGGGAAAAAAACCTCACCACGCTTCCCCCTCCCTGTACATTTTACACACAATTTAGGACACAAACCTTACTGTCCATGAGATGCCACAAGGGGGTTATAATGTAAAAGGACCTGGTATCATATGCATAAGGCATGATATTTTTTATTTAAAATTCCACAAAAGTACTATCAAAACCTAAAATATGTTTGTATATTCAAATATGTCAAAGTACACTTAACATATTGGCTGTAAATACAAATGGAGAAACCTTTCTTTCCCACAGCTAGGGCTGTGTCATATGAAAAACACAGAGGGCTGTAAATACACTACAGAGGTCTAAATAACACATACTATTTTTCCTTTAAAAAATAAAGGCAGTGAAGGCATTTCTTTTTTGATTTAGATTTGTTTAGTGACCACTTTGATAATTTTTCTCACACTTTTGAGCCGTTAGTCCTAAAGCTGCCTATTTTCTTTGCCATGTTTGGGTACTGTGCTATCATGATATCACCTTGGTCTGTTTGGCTCTCCCATACCTGTACTAGCATAAATGCAGTCAAAATAAGTTATTTCACATGGGACAAAGCAAAGAAAACATACAAATCTACAGTGAGTGTGCAGGTGCATAAGAAAAAGCAAGAGCTTTTCAGCCAAACTGTATTGGGTTTGGGTGGCAAGGTTTTGGTAGCAGAGGGGCTACAGGGAAGGCTTCCATAAGGTACCAGAAGCTTCCCTGATAGAGCTAGTGCTAGCTGTCTCCAAGATGGACCCACCACTGGCCAAGGCTGAGCCTATCAGCAACAGTGGTAGTGCCTCTGTGATAACATATCTAAGAAGGGGAAAAAAACTGCCGCACAACAGCAACTGGGAGACAGGAGTGAGAATATGTGAGAGAAACAACTCTGCAGACACTGAGGTCAGTGAAGAAGGAAGGGAAGGAGGTGCTCCAGGTGTTGGAGCAGAAATTGTCCTGCAACCTGTGGTGAAGAGCACGGTGAAGCAGGCTGTCCCCTTGCAGCCCATGGAGGTTAAGAGTGGAGCAGGTATCCACCTGCAGCCTGTGGAGGACCCCACACCAGAGCAGGTGGATATGCCTGAAGGATGCTGTGACCCCGTGAAAAGCCCATGTTGGAGTAGGCTCCTGCCAGGACCTGTGGTCTCATGAAGAGGAGCCCATAGTGGAGCAGGTTTGCTTGCAGGACTTGTGACACCATGGGGGACTCACACTGGAGCAGTTCATTTCTGAAGGACACTGCATCCCATGGAAACAACCCATGCTGGAGCAGTTCATGAAGAGCTGTAGCCTGTGGGAAGGACCCACATTGAGAAGTTCATGGAGGACTGTCTCCCATGGGTGGGATCCCACACTGGAACAGGGGAAAAGTGTGAGGAGGAAGACCTGGCAAAGACAATGTGTGATGAACTGACCACAACCCCCATTCACTATTCCCCTGCACCACTGGAGGAAGAGGAAGAAGAGAAAATGGGGAGTGAAGTTGAGCCCAGTAAGAAGGGAGGGGTGGGAGGAAGGTGTTTTTGAGATCTTGGTTTATTTCTCATTATCCTATTCTGATCTGATGAGTAATAAATAAAATTAATTTTCCCCAAGTAGAGTCTGTTTTTCCCGTGACGGTAATCGGTGAGCGATCTCCTTGTCCTTATCTCGACCCACAATCTCTCCATTGTCCAGCTGAGGAGGGGAATGACAGTGGCTTTGGTGGCACCTGGCATCCAGCCAGGGTTAACCCACCCCATAAACCCACTAACTGCAGTTGAAATGAAGCACCAAATGGGAAGCACCATACAGCAACTTTCACTTCAAAGCAGGTGCAGAGAAAAAAAGAATATCTTTTCAATAACACAACTGCGCCATCCCCTTAGGAGGTGAACCCAGACACTGCAGCACCCTACCAGCCACACCAGTGCTCACTATGGTTTTTATGTTCAGGTACTGGTAAGCACCACATTTCCAGTGAGAAGGCTGCTAGGAGCATTGCACTGGCAACAGCTTTTCTCTTTCCCTTGTGCTCTGCAGCTCTGTCAGAGAAGTTGCCTTCAGAAGCAGAGCAGTGAACTGAGACTTCCTTGAAAACTTTGCTTACAGCTATTAGAACTCCAGAAGGAAAAAATGGTAAGAGAAGATGGATGAATGTGCTCCATGCATTATGAAAATTGAAGGCAAGCATGAAGTCTTGGAGGAAAATATGCAATAAAAACCCAACCACTTTAAAGGAACACTGGAAATTCAGCCCCAAACTTTATGCATGGTTAAAAGAAGTACTTTGAAAAAGCCAACATAAATTATAATGTCGGCCTGACTCATTAAAAAGAACACGTTTTTACTTATCATTTACTTCAAACATACCAAATCTGGTGCTTGGTAAACAAACTGCAACTTTTTGAATGGAAAGCTGAACAGAAAACCTGAAGCAATCAAAATGGATACCAAGCTATAAAGAACTGCTTTGCCAATAGGGCCCTGAGAAAGGAAGATAGCACTGAGATTTTGTCAAGAAAGATATGATGGAATGTAGCAACAGTGAAATTTATGTGTCTTGGGAAAATTAATAGTAGAGATTGTGTTAAGCTACTGCTTAATTGCTCAAGAAAGTTTTTACACCTCCTAAGAAGCATATAGTTGTGGCCAGCAAAATAGGTAGATACTGTGCTATAGAAATCCACCACAGAATTGCTTTCTTCCTCTGAAAAGGTAGGAGCTGACAGCACTTAGTGGTATAAAAACAAGTAGCTGGTGGCTACCACTAAGTAGCAACTATCTGAGCATCGGAAAGTAGGTAATCTGAATTAAAAATATATGAAACTCCACATCTTCATAATTGTGTGTTTGACCACTTCACAGACCAGAGAAAAAGAAAGGCAGAGACTTGGCCAGAAGATGGGGGCATGGGAAAGAGCAAAGCAGAAAGCAACTGAGCAAATATGTTTTTTGTTCCCTAGTGACATTGTTCAAGTACATAAACCTAAGAAAGAAGTACATAGGATGAAAGGTCAACTAGATTTTAAATATTCCTTACACATTCACAGAAAATAAAGGACTGGAAATCATCTCATCTGTGCCCTACAGCTGGATCAGCTGTACTGTATGTCATTCCTGACAGATTATTTGCTTAACTTGTAATGATTTTTAGTTCTGGAGCCTCCACAACCTCTCCAGCCAGCCTGCTTGGTGGCTGCACTGTCCCTAGTGTCAGATAGTGCCTAAACAAAGCCTTGCTACCTTACTTCCTACCCATCATGGACATGGGAAACAAGTTATTCCTTCATCTTCCCAAGCATCTTTCACGTATTGCAACAACAGTTTGCCTATTACCTAAAGTCTCTTATATTATCTTCCATGTAGGAATGATATAGCCTTTGTATCATCAAGCCAGACCTTCATGATACCACGTACACAGGGAAAGTGATATCTTCCATGGAGAGTAGAGCATACAAGCCTGGTAAGTCAAAATACTGCATGCTGACTGTGAAACTGTAGCTTGCTCATGGTGCAGTGTTGTCTGTGCATTTGTGCATACAGTCAGATCTGCTCCCTAACTGACAAATCCAGAACTGTTCTTTGACTGTCGCCCACAAAATTCTCAATTGCACAGCCAAAGAGGAAATTTACCCTTGACTGCTTCAACCCCAAAGAAAATAAATTACTGACTGCTTCTCATGTCCACTGAATTCGTATGAGGGATAAGTAGTAAAGCACAACGTGGACGGCTCTGTAGCAATTCAAGCTGATGTAAATGGAGTGGCCATGGAGTCTGCTTGAGATAATGACATTCTTGACCAAGCTTGCAGTGAGAGGACTTTCCCTACCTGCAAGTCTTTGGGTACAGATGGATGCAGACTTTCCGTTTAACTCAGCTTTGAAGGTGTCCAACTGAAGACGGCCTAGGGATTTGCTTTTCAGAGGACTATGAACTGAAGTGAGAAAATCAGGTGCTGTCTATAGTCTCCAGTGACATGTAATGCATTTAAAATTAGTTATTGCTTCTCAAAATGTACCCCATAAACTTTTTCTACATAAATGTCTGCTCTCCATTTGTCAGTTCTTCCTTCTGATGTCACGTTAGGTAAGTATCTGTCACATCTCCTAAATTACTTTTAAAAGGATGGGGGCCTAGTTTTAAAAGCAGAACAGCAGCCAATCCCTCTAAATTAGGATTTATTATTTTTCTTAACTTCTCTCTGTTGTCCCTGATACATACATTGTGCAAGATGCTGTTGCAGGACGGTTACCACGAAAAATACTCTTAGGCTGTTATCAAAGATGGTGACA
Organism: Burhinus bistriatus; assembly: GCA_013397275.1. NCBI lineage: Eukaryota > Metazoa > Chordata > Aves > Charadriiformes > Burhinidae > Burhinus > Burhinus bistriatus. Next base: position 66,779 of record VYXH01010493.1, read on the forward strand.
TTTTGGTTTCTAGAACACATATTGGTTTTGAAAATTTTCCACTTTTTCTAGGTGAACGACTTGCCCCCTCTTTTTGTTTGGATGTTGCTTGTGGCTGTGACCCAGAAAGAAGGTACTTGACTTGCCATAACACCACGGTCGGCTTTAATTTTTAAGTTATCAGCGTATCTTTACAGCCATTTCTAGATGTATTTCTGGTTAAGAAAGACCGGCCTTTGGTTGCTTGCCAATGGAAACAATGGAAAGGCCTTTTTTTTTTTTTTTTTAATTTGAGCTGAAGGTAGCCTGATAAAATGCAGTTTCTGCAATTTGTTGAATTATTAAACTATGCAGAAATTATTAATCATTCTAAACATGAGAAATAACTCATGGGTTTGTTCTCTTGGTCTCACTCAACTTCAACTCCCCTCTTTGAATTAATCCCCAAAGACAATTATTATTTATATTACAGCAACACCTAGAGGCTCCTACAGAAATCAGAGCGCTATTGTACAAATTACTGTACACATCTACAGAAAGGCACGATCCTGCCTTATAATCTGTAGTCCAAATTGGTCAGAAAGAGACAGATGACCAGAGGAAGCAGTAGGAGCCAAGGCAAGAGGACGCACCCACACTCACACAGGTCATAGTGCTGGGATGGATCTTTGGCACCTAAATGTGAACCCAACCATTTCACCATCCTGCTCTCAGAGGTCATAGTCAAAACCAGATGGACATCACCGCTGCACTCATGCCAAGACACAAGCTGCAGGAAACAGCATGCCAGGGCAGTCCCGCAGTCACTGGTGGAAAAAAGCACCTATTAGGGCAAACACACCCAAGACCCAACGCTATCACATCCCAGGAGGATTTTTGACCCCAGAGCAGTGGTTGGAATGAATGTGTCGAAGGACAGTCCTTTGGCAGTGGTTTTGCTTACACAAACATATTGCAAGAGCTCTGCTTCTGCTATTTAGTCCTGTGGTATCTGTTTTGGAATTGACCAATGAAAAATCTCTGGGCTCATTTTCTCCCACACTGCTTGGGGTTAAAGAGGGCTACAAAATGTAACAAGGTTTGGAAATCACTCAGCACCATTCATTCGTTGTTGGCTCCAGCATTTATTAGTAGAGAGAGCTTCAGATTTGAGGCTAAATTGCTGGTTGGAGAGGACAGGAGCAGACAAAAGGCATGGGGTACCACATCCGACCTGCAAGTTGGATGTGTAACGAGAACGATTTGGAAATACTGCAAAGAGCAAACTGATCCTGGTGGTAGTGTCAATAGCCTCCCCTGTGAGCACTAATTATATTATTACGAAAACAGACTAACACAAAACTAAAGCACAGAAACATACATTGAAGATCTGGCTGGATGCCAGCATGCTCAAGGCACATTCTTCATATCAGATGAATTATGATACTGTGTTATTTGTTTTGCTGGCGTGCTCAGGAGCACTAATCATCAACTCGCATCCTGCTGTGGTCCATGCCATAAAAACACAGAAGGCCAACACACCACCCGCCCCCAAAGAGCTCACACTGCACGTGAGAGATCAGAGGGGTACGGACAGCCTAAGATGGTGCAGCCCAGCAAGATGGCTATTTGTCTCCAGGTATCCATGGTCCAGACATTGTCAAGGCAGAGAATTTTGAGAGAGGGTTTTGAGAGGGAACAGTGTGATTTTACTGATGTTTCCAGTGAGATTGTCATTAAGGAGGAATATAGATTCTTTTAGCTATTTCCCCTTCTGCCTGCAATCCTCTTATCCATACCTACCAGGTGAAATGTTCCAAAACAAATATATTGCAATCTATTATAAAGAAACAGGTCATCCAGACAAGCATCAACAGTTACTTGGGAGTAAATAAGAACATTACAAACAATACATCAGGCCCTTGCTTGATGCTTCAAGTTTAAATAATACCACCTTCCATTTCCTAGATTGCAAATAGCAAGTATTTGCTAATGATACCTTAGCAATTCACAAAACAAGGAGGAAGTGGAGAACCCCACTTTATTTTTGGCAGATCAGATGATGCTGAAGAACATGTCTGTGCATGTGAGGGGAGTGGGGGAGCATGGGGCCAGAGCCACATGGAGGGGATTTGCGTGCAATGGGAATAAATCTGTGAAAATGTCTAAGTGGAGCTGCAGAAGGAAATCTGCAGCTGCCTGAGCCAGTCGGTTGAATGGCAGAGAGGATGGAGGCTATTTGAATACTGATGTGGCCCTCACTTTCTTCCATTTCCATTAATGACATGCTCATCAAGGGCAAACAATGGGACCGGCTGCCTGCGCCTGTCACACTGTGTGGGTGCTGGGAATGCCAGGCTGTCATCCTGGGGCTGCATTTAGAGACCTGCACGCTAATAAGAAGTGCTCTGTGCCGTCAATGCAGACAGGTGCTTCCGAGGCTGGGACATGCTCCATTCCCTTCCCCTGAAACCCTCCTCTCCCGGCCCCCTGACAGACACCATGAAATGCACAAATTAACAGCCCCATCATGTTGGGCTGCTGCTGCCTGCGGTGAAAGCAGAAAATCAAGTTGTCACCCAGGGTGCAGTGATAAAGCCACAGCCTCATTTCTCTGTTGGTGCCCTATAATAGCAAATGCCAGACAGCTGGATGGATTGGGAGGTTTTAGATTAGGGTCCTGATGCACTTTGGCCACTAAATTAGCAGTTGCTGTTTTCATGCAGATTATTTGTGTGCAAAGCAAACATCTGGAGAAAGCAAAGGCTCCAGGGTCAGATATTCGGTGCTTCTTTCCTCTAATGAACCAGAAATAACAGAAATTATATAGTGCCTTAGAAAAAAATTCCCGCACATCAATGAAAAAGCAAAACCCCTTCTGGATTTGCTTTTAGAGACCTTCTGAGCAAATGCAGAAGACTGTATTTGCAAGCATTTGCCCATGGCCAAACTGAACAAGACTCTGAAACCAAGATGAGCTCATAATTTTACAACAAAGGTGGCTGGAGAAAAGTCACAGCAAGTCTTCCTGGGAAGGCAAAGGGCAGGGTGAACTCTCCAAAGGCTTTTTATTTCCATAGCGCAGGATTCCTGTTCAGCAGCGGACTCTTCCCACAGGCACCCAAGTCCCACTGCAATAAGAGGGTTTAACCATTTTCACACGCAAGTAGCTCAGCCACAGGTGAGAACAGACATCCAGAGCTCAGAATCCAAAGCAGGGCCAAAGCCAGCCTGAAACTCCCATTGCCTCCTCACAAAGGCTGGTACTGGGGCTTCTGAATGAAAAACAAGGCCAAAATGGAACCAAGGAGAGTCACTGACAAGGAAGGTGATGGTGACAGAAACTAACCACACAGACATTTGCCCTGCAGCAGGCGCCACACCATCAATAAGGAATGGAGGGGCCTGAGCCCTTCAGACTCCAAGGAGTTTAATGACATAACGGCCTGAGAACTTCAACATAAAACAGGAAGAGCAACTAACGAAACTTACAACATAAAACCCCCCTCCTGTCATTTTTATAGTAATAGTAAAACACTTTATTGAATTTATGAGCTACATAATGACTATGAAGAATGTAACTTGAATTAGAACCAACTCAGAAGTATAGTATCAACTATAAACCCTTCTCTATTACTCCATCCCTTTATCATCATCCTATCCAGCTCTTTTTAAACCAAGGAATATTACATTCTTCAAAATTTAGTCTGAGATCCATCTCCTTACTTCTCAATAAATCAAGCAAACCCCAAGTGTCTGTAACGGACATGGGGCCAAAAAATCAAGGCATGGCCCAGGAACAGATTTTATAGCTAAAGTTAAGAAATCATTGAAAAACAAAAAAGCAAACATTTCTGTGAAGGTTGCGCCTGGGAAAGCACGGGTAATATCCTGAGGGTTTTGGTTGTGAAGCTGCATAGCAAGGCACAGCATGGTGTTATTAGACAGTTCAGACTCCAAAATACAAGTCATCAGTGCAGACCTTCAAAAGAAAAGCACAACCCCACGATGCACCCCTGCGCAGGTGGAAAGTCCATTTAGGAGCAGACGCATTAGTAGGACTTTGAAGCACCCTCTCCGGAGCCCTTTCAGTCCCAGGGTTTTGACATGAGCGATAAAATCTGCGCAAAGCCAGAGAATGCATTGAGGGGCTGTTTATATCCAGATCCATTATTTTTGCACAGGAGTTTGTAAATGAATGATTGCGGGGGAGGGAAATGTACATAACACAGCTAAAGCAGCATGTTTTACTGTGTTTTCTGATTCCATTTTACTCCTTTAGTCTCTCCGGTCCCCAAGGATTTTTCTGAAGGGGCGATAAAATAAAATGGGTGAAACAAAGCCATAAGCCAGTTAAGTCTGAAAGACATGTCATCTCATCTAAAAAGAAGAAACGGACCATTTCCATGCCTAGGGCTGACAGCAACGCCTGAGCTAGCAATAGCGCTATTCCATTTGATTTATAGAATAATGGGGTGACAAATGATGACAAAAATAAACTTTTACTGCACTGAACTGCTCCTTTATTTATGAAATTTGGCCAAGTAGTGAAATCTTTTATCTGCAAGTTGTAACATGGAGTGGAAACGAGCGATTATGGTGTGGTAATAGTAATCCAGTGATGGAGGCCGAGTCAGTTGGAAATGGATTGAGGTAAAATAACTACCGCACCATGATAAATGTGAACAGCGCTTTGCTGACAGATGATCTAACAGGTGTTCATAACAACTATATAAGAGGATTTATTTATGACTAGCCACAGCCGCAGCACTGTAAATCAACTCCAGCAGCTGCACACCACTGAAACCAAGTCCCTGATGGAGAAACAGTGCAAGAACCCAAAAGAACACAATTCACTCCAGAATCTTAATCATCAAATAACGTGTTTTTTTAAGCAATTACACCACAGTGCAGAAATTAGAATGACTTTCAATTATGTCAAGCTAAGTCACCAACTAACTTTGCCCAAATCCAGGCATTGGCAAAGGTCCGCAGATCTGTCTGGAGCAGAATGGTTTCTTTTGGACCCAGAGTCGGAGGTGCTTTTTTTTTTTTTTT
>VYXH01010493.1:74719-97392 GCA_013397275.1 Burhinus bistriatus
ATCATGTCCCTGCTCTAAAAACACTTTCATTATTTCCCCTATCCTTTCACACCGTATTCTATTTATATCTTCCATTATTTTGTTCCTAGCTCTAGATCCAGTTCTGTTTCTGCTATTTTTCTTCAGAAATTAACTACTAGAATTAAAGCAGGGTATGCAGGAAAAAAATATATTATCCTTTTATACAGTGTCATAAAATGTGAAAGGAAAACAAGAGGAAAAAAATTATGTTATTTTGACTGTCATGCACCAAGCCTATGTTTATATTCTGCCATCAACAGTAACATAACAACTCTTCCCGGTACCCTATTTTTTCCAAATGGTTTGAGTTATTTTGGAACAACCGAATTTGAAAATTCAGTTATTTAAAAAAAAAAAAAAGAAAAAAGAAAAAAAAACCCTTCCTCTTCACATGGGGGAATGTGTGTGTGGAAACAACCAGGAAGCAAAGAAGAGGTAAACTGTCAGTCTCTCACTATGCAGAAACTTTCTCATCTGTTTGCCCTTGGTTTTGCTGCATAATTCTTCAATCCATAACTATCAGCATCAGTTTTAAAGCTTGGACTAGATCACAATAATCCTGGAGTCTCTTTGAGTTTTATTTACCTTGGGCGTGAGTGAATTAAACAGTTAATAAAATTATACCCAAATTTCCTATTTATGATAATATATTTCAGTTTGTAGTTGTTACTTTTCCCGTGTTTCTTCAGGTTCCATTGCATTTGAACCCTTCATTATTTAAGTAACTAACCCTCACCTCCTGCTCCCTAAAGTAGACCTCAGTACAATTCCCTAACCGTCTTAGCAAAACCCACCTCACCAGTCCTGCAATAGTCTGCTTTAGCCTAGCTCCTGTGTCCTGAGACGTGCATGCAGGTACGTTCCAAGGCTGCGCTGCCCAGGTCTAGGTCTTTGCCAAAGCCCGGTGATTCTCAGTGCACAGCTTCTGACTGAAAAGCCTGCCCACAGAGGCAAGAGCTGCTGCTACCTGGTACAAGCAAATCACTCTGAAGTGAATTCTAGATTGCAATTTAGACTAGTTATCTACTTCATATCCTAATAACCTTTAATACACCTCTATAAATGATGAAAAGTATGGAAGAAAGTGAATAAAAATGATATATGGCAAAATCAAGAAACTGTTGTTAACTACTGCTAACTGGCTGAGTGCAACTTCCACTATTAATATGACAGGTACATGTGCTCATGTTTAGGTTCCTGAAGAGCTGAGCTTTATTGCATGCAGAGGTATTTTACTATTTAAATATCTGCCTTTAAAGAAAGTTTTTTTCCAAATTACTATTTGGGGAAGGCAGCATAAATTTTCAAATCACACCATCAGCCCAGATACCTGTATCAAGAGTTATTGAACCATTTGACCAAGTCACAAAGTGTTGAAAAAAAAATGTAATTTATACCAGAAACTCCTCAAATATCCTTACATGTTTCTGGAAACACATGTTTCTGGGCTTCACAATTAAAGTGTATAAAGTACTCTAGGGGAGCAGAAATTATTCAGCAATGTGTGTGAATTACATAGCATTAATATGCTTTCCTTTGATTTATATTGTTGTACAAGAAACAATTCCTGTTTGTTTTCTCCTTTACAAACACAGATGAAGGTTTTGCAGTTCAGCCTTTTCTCAGGAAGCGTGTTTCTGCACCTTTCCCTCACCACCTTCTCACTGAGTCTTAATATCAAATACCATCTAGACCAATCTGCATTTTCTCTGATGATGGCATTTGCTACAATGAATAATTTTTTATCTGTTTGAGTAACTTTTACATCACACTTGAAAATGGTAATTCAAGCAAAAACTTACTGCAGGATTAGGACTTCAGAAAATAATGATTAAGAACATGTTGAGGGCATAAGATTCTTGTTTCTTTGTCTGAGATGTACCAGTATATTTTGGATGTTACCAAACCTAGAACTACATTTCTCACAGAAGTGCAACTTAAATACCTAAAAAACCCGACCCCTCTTTAGAATTTGCCAATAAACTCTGCTACATGTTGGAGCTACCGTTTTGTTCTACCAAATTTTAGTAGAAAATTTTAGAATTTTCGTTCGCAGTAATGCAGCATTTCTGATGAAGCAGTATTTCCTGTCATCTAGAAAGCTAAACCAAAACAGCACCACTTATTCAGCATCAAAGGACCATGCAAGGGTCCTGGTGACAGAGCAAGGGTACAGTTATCCAAATATCTTCTCCGTGTCATGAAAATGTCTGTAGCAGAGCCATGCGTTACTAGGAAAAGCCATGTTGGAAGCGAGGAAAACTGATATGAAGTGACAAAGCTCACTATCTTCAGTCCCACCATGTAACCAGAATGTGAAGGGCGGGTCAACATCAGTGACACCCAGGCTACAGGCAGAAAACTGGGTGCAACAAAGGTTGCACGGCTGTTGGTCTCCTCAGTAGATGTGGTTATGAATTTCTCTTTGCCTCAAGCCCTGGTTTATGCACATTTTAATCTCAGTTTACAACAGAAATTTGAAGCAAAGATCTGAATAATTTATTAAGCTAGATGACAGTATTTGCCACAACAGTCTAATAATAATTATTTCATATAATATTAATTTCTAATAATTCAATCAGTATTTTATGAATGGGCCAATTTGAAAATAGGCAGTTACTGGTTTTGTTTGTTAACAAAAATGTAACTGCATAGCAGAAAATTACAACAGGAGCACAAACACTGGCTACTTTCACAAGAACATTTTGCTGATGCTTATGTAGTGTCCGACCTTGTTAGTATTTACTTTAATGAACCAGTTATATACAATACCGGCGATCATTGTTATCAGTTCTCTATCAAGACAAGAAAGAGGAAGCCTCTGCTCTTACCACTACTTTATTGGCATCTTAACAGAAATATTTTAGAAAATGGCAGTAGGTAGGAACAATGTTCTTAACAGTTCAGGTTTACAAGCATTTCCAGAAAGCAAACACCATTTTGCTGTACCTATTGTATTTTCACACTTACGCCACAAAACCTCTCCGAACCACGTAGCTGTTGTATACGTTGCTGGAACCTAACTGCCATTTTAACTCAGCTTTCAAGGAGTGTGATTTCCCTTGAACTTTATTATCTAGTATTTGTCCACTACAGTAGGGAAAACCAACAGGGAAGAAAGGTAGCGGGGGAAGGGAGCAGGGAGGGAAGGACTAGGGTAGAACAAATGGGAAATACATTTAAAAGCGCAGATAACTGACAGTAAAATATATGTTCTTTGGTTAGCAAGCAGAAAAGGAAAGGACTTGCATACATGATAGATACACACTAGCATTCTAAAGCAGAAGACAAGAATGTCAAGAGTGTATTCTTCCCCCACTGCCAGATGGAAGGGCTATTATTATAAATGAAAGGCAGCAGTAGTGGATGCCAGGCACTTTTGTTGTGTGCCAGATTCTGAAGTCCAGATGTAAGCAGGTTACCCCTGGGACAGGACAGGCTTCAGCTCCCGCAGCAGAACAGAACCAATCACGGTTTTCTCGGTGTTTATGATGAGCTGTGCTGTAGAGCTCTCCTTCAGCTCCACAGTGACTAGCATCAGTGACCCACTGTGCACAGTCTTAGCTGCAAACCTGGAGGGGGAAGGAAAAATAAAAAATAAAAAATAAAAAAATCACTGAGGATCTTAAGGTCAAAGACACCTAATATTTCTTTCTGCAAAAGTTAAATAAGCTCAAATATAATAAAATGTCTCCAATTTCATTAATGCATTTCAGGGGACAAACCATAAAAAACTCCATAAATTCTTCAGAAAGAATCTGTTCAGAATTGTGTAAATATTTTTGCATTTAATAAGGGCAAAAAAAGTATCATGCAAAATTGTGTATTTAATAGTACAAACTAAAGTCTATTTAAATAAAATTTTAATGTAAATTCTGATTCTTCAGTTCATCTACAATACTTGTGCACACTGGCAACTTGAATTCAGCTGTACAGAGTTTTCCATGGAGAACTAGCATTATTTGGTGCCCCAAAGAAAAGGTAACTATGCTAAATGTAGCAGAACACTTCCAAAAAGCCAAATTGTTGTATCTTCAGAAAAGTGCATCCTCCTGCCATCACCAGAATTAATTCAAATTACAGAATATTTAATTATAAAAATGTAGCCAATATTTCTAAATATTTTATCATTATTAAGAATGCTACAAAGGAAATAAAAAAAAAACCAAAACCAACAAAACAACAGAACACCAACCAATCAGATAAACAAAAGTTAGGACTAACGCACCATTACTAAATTCCAAGACATGAAGAACCCACTAATTACATGGAATTAAAAGCAAAACTAGCCTTTTAAGCACCACAATTGACTGCAAAGCCATTTTAGGCACAATGAACTTCTGTCAATCCTGTTAATTCATTCTGCATGCACAGCCAGGCCCAAGAGACGGGAAGGAAGAGGACGGCAACAGCCTCGTCTTCCATCTTCTACACGAAGCACACCATGCTTTTTTTTGCCTTCCACCCCCCTCCCCTTGGTTACTTGACAACAACAAAGTTGCTGCACATGGGCTTTTGAAAACACTAACAAGTGTAGAGCAGGTCTGTGACCCAGGCTGACCCCACTTTGCAGGGCCAATCTCCTCTCCTCTTTCTGAATGACACGTGTCTGAATCAGAGCCATCTGCCCCAATTTGCGCAACATCTTCAGCCACAATAGGACCCAGTTAGCCCTGACAACAGCTCACAATACAGAAAAATCAAACTGCTGGGCTGACAGCACGCTGCGGGCTATTCAAGAGCAAACCAACTGGTCAGTGTCTCATGTTTGACAATTAGCATGGGCCTTGCAAAGCGCCTACCCAAGCCCTTGGGGATCTGTTTAATTACCATCAACATAAAGGAGGGAGTTTATCAGGAGATACTCAAAAAACTTCACTCCAGACTTAATTAAAATATTAGCCACTTAAGCAGGAAGCAGGTTCTCTTTAAACGAGAAGTAATTTCTGCCTTTTTTTCTTTTTAAACTAAGCATATCAAAATCTCGTAACACATTATACTAATTAAACATGGGGCACTTCTCTAATGTCACCCATCACAGGTCAATCTATTTCTTTTGTCCGGATTATAGATACATTCAAAGGCCTCTCCCGTTAATAGGAGGTTCCAAAACAACGTTACTACTACAAAAATTAGCTACTTAGCTAGTTATATCAATGATTTCATCTATTTGCACTGCGATGTAGAAGAACGCTATTTCTCTTGTTGATTTTGACAGGGGGATAATTATAGAAACAATAGTCTTATTAGTCACTTTATTTACTTAACAGTTGTGTCTTGGGACAACACAGAAGCAGATCATGTCTGAGTATGCACATAAATAGGTTGGTAGTTGGCACTCCTGCTGTGTTTCATAGCCCCGAGGCTTGATTTCACCCTCTTTTATTAAAACTTGAAAGTGATACAAAGTCAGCATTCTGTGAAAGCCAAGGTGGCCCAAAGCATCAGAAATTAATTTTGCGCTGATATTTTTACATGTGGATTTGCAAAATCACGTAGGGGATCCATAGTACTTTTCCATACCTCTGAACAAAACATGTAAAATCAATAAAATGTGAGTTTGTATGTGGTTTGCAAGACGCAAAGGATCGGACACTGATAATTTTACACGAAGTGTTACTATGCATAACTAGCAGTGGCTAATCAGTTTGTATCAGTGGTCACCGATCTGGAATTGCTTAGTGAAAAAAGAATTGGAACAGAACAGGATGACTTATTTCACCATTAAAAAAGGGTCTATAGAAGAACAACCACACAATGGGTTAACAACTGCTTTTGAACTTTGGAAATCGAAATTTGTTCCTTAAAATAGGGAAGATAATTTTGTTTCTAAAGCGAGTTGTAATATAAATATGCTTATATGATCTGTGAAACTGAATACAGTTATAAAATGATAAAGCAGTTGACTTTTGGTTAGAATACACTAGCAGTAAAACTGATTTGCTAATTATTTAGATGTTTCAAATATATCGTCATTGAAGGATTTTGTTAGCAGCTGTTTTTATGGCTAAGTGCATGTTATTGCATTTATATGGTTACTTTTATCATAAGTCCATGTGGATTTTCCAAAATGTGTGTTGTGCTCAACTAAATACTTAGACCAGAAAGCCATTAGAAAAATCTTTCAGCAGCAAAAATTAATCAGTCTATATAGGAGGTATTTATTCTTTGTGAGAAACTTTTATTTTCCCCACAAGGTCAGTAATTATTTTTTACTTTTTCTGAAAGTTGATACTGACTTAAAGGTTAGAATTTGAATTAAAAAAAAAAACTGAAAAAAAAGACAATAAAATCAATCAGAATTCATAGACTGAAATAAGCCTTGGAAACTGCACTATAGTATGTTAAAATCTAGCTTGTAAATCGGTTGTTTGTAGGTCCAAAAGAAATTATTTGTCCTATGGACAACTCAATGTAAGACATTATATTATGAGCATGGTTCCATTGCAACAAAGGATGCACCAGTGAATATGAAAAAAAAGAAAATAAATGAGAATACCATTCAGAAAACAGAACCAGATATTTACTAATAGTTTCAAAATGGCTGTTCCTGCTACAATGCAGTTATTTTCTAGTTTTCTTTGTGTGATAATATTAATTCTAAACCTGATTTCACATAATTAAAAATATTCAGGAATATTTGCACCTGTTAACACCTTTCCCATTTAAAAAAATCAAGACAGATTAGAAACATAACAATGTGACATATACTTGCTTGTTCTGAGTTTTTGCCAAATATTTTTTTCTTTAAAAAGAACGTTAAATATTCTGAGGCTAAGTAACATGCAAAAAAAGAGAATGAGTTCATAGATTATTTTTACATAATTATAGTACCTCTCAGTAGGTAAGGAAATATATATTAAGAAATAAATTCTAAACCAACATCAGTGAAGTACTGTATATTTTTAGAAAGTCATTCAGTCTTTCAAGGGTTAAAAATCAAGTACATATTCTTGGCCACTTTCCATGAAAATCAGATTTGTTTATGATTATCACACAGAAATATTTGATTTATAGTTGATATAAAGGGAAAACAGAGTATCAGATACTAAAATGTGACAGCATGTACCAAACACTGGCTTTGCAACGATCACTAGCCTAACTACAGACTAGCAGTTATTTTCCCTTTATTTGTAGACAGAAGATAGCTACAATGTACAGGACGAGCATTTTTATGGGGAAAGGTTATGAAAATTCCATGCCAGTGAACAGACAGCAACAAAGTAAATCACTCAAAATCTGCTCTTTAAAATTCAACATTTGAGAAAGTAAATTTACACCTGAACACTCACTATCGGGACATTTGTTTACAGCAGAGCAGGATTTGTTACGCATAATTCAACAGCACTAAAACATACGTTCTCTCCTGCCGGGTGCTCTGCTTCCTCTTTGATTTTTCTATTCAAGCTGAATTTTCTTCTTTTTCTGTTCTACTGCTTACCAGAAACAGTGACAATGGCCCATGGAGGCTAAAACTTTTTTTTTCTCCGCCCTTTCTTTATATCTTGTACATGAAGCCTTCAATTACTGCCTGCTGAAGCAGACAGAATCCTATTAGTAAGAAAGACGATCAGAAGATGCAATGCCCTGCCCTAGCTGTAGAAAAATAATTAGTCCAAAGTTGACAAATGTGTAATCAAGTTATGCAATGAATATAATCAAAGGGGAAAAAAATACCGCTGTGAATTAGTCTTCAATTTGTAAATATAAGAATGAACAACTATGAAATACCTTCCAGTGCATCAATTGGACAACAAAAATATTTATAGTTTCAGTACTCTGAATCTTCACCTTACTCTGATAAATTCTATCTATGTACAAGTTTGACTTTATAATTAACATGTCATCTAAAAATTGGCTAAATTACTAATTACTTGTATTCATTCTCTGAGTAAGCCTTAGAACATGAAAAAGAAGTATTCAGAATAGCATTACGATGTGTTAGTTCTGATTTGGGGTAAACTTTATACTAAAACATAAGCAGAAATATATGCACAGAAAGAAGGATCTTTTTCTTAACTTGGTGATTTTAGTCTCTCAGAAAAAACCTTGTTTAACATCCGTTATTAATAATAACATTTTATTAATATTTACCTTAAAAATCATATTATGATAATTTGACATTTTCTTTTTTCCAGTACTATTTTAACACTGTCTTAGAATAAATTGTTCAAAATGCAAATAATTACATTACAGTAATAAATTAGGTAAGATTAACTATTTTCGGGTTTAATAAAATAATAAAATTTTAAAATAAATGGCAATAAAATCTGTACTATATTTTTTACCATTTTAAATTCTATTGCAAAAATAGATTTTGAGTTTGTCCTCAGTTGCCAGTGAGCAGTTGCACTGTACCTCTAACAAAAATGCAGGAATGCAAGTGAGCCTTCTGAACTTATTGTCCAATACATAGCATTACTCCACATGTTCAGAAAGATGCTGCATGAACTTTTTATCATCCTCTAAATTTACCTTTAGTTCAAAAATTTCAGCATTGTTACATGTAGGTATTTATATCTCCTACCCAAAAGTTCAATAAGCTCAAAGCTTGAATCAAAATATTTGGTCCTCACACCTAGAAAATTTTAATTGTAATAGTCAATCCATTTTGTTTTCTCATCTAGTCTATTCTTTCTGTTTTTCTTAAAGAATCAGGCATTTAATGTAGTAAGTATTTGAGAATTACATCCAGTCCATTTATAAACAGGCTATAAATTTTAATATGCAGAAAAATTATTTAATTCCAAGAAAATAAGCTACCTTCCAGAAATATATTAAAACATGAAACTTCCTCAGAGATCTTTCAAACCAAAGATACTCTTCTGTTTGGTTAGCTTTTTTAAGTGTTAAATGTTTTCTGTTTAAACAACTGGCTTAGAAGGTTCCTGTTTGTTTTTCAAAGAAAATGCCGCACATATTTTTCACTTTACAGCATTCAGATACAAAAGCAGTGCTGTCCCCTAGTGGACAGCACATAAGCTAAGCTGGAACAATTTATTTCGATTAACCTCATCTTTAAAATTACTCATTCATATACTTTTAATGTTAAGCTCAAATTTAATTTCTTCAAGTTACTTTTAAATTTTGCAATCCACATGCAAGATCCTTAAATGCAATATTTAAAGTGTTAAGGGTTTTAAAATGATGTTGTAGAAAGGCATTCTCTTGATCAAGTATTTTGTACCAGTTAATTAAAATCTTCATATGCTGATAATACATGAAAATACAGGGCCCTTTTGTTAGCAGGGAGAAAATGTCAAGGTTTTGGAACACGAGGATCTAATTAAGAAATTAAAGAATATCTATTTGGAACTAGTGAATGAGTACTTTCATATTTAAAAATTTCAGTTTTCATTTTCTGTAGGAATAAAAATATTTACCTAAGAATAGTGACTAACCAGAAAGACTTTTAGTCCAGGCTGATGAAATAGAAATCGTTAGCCTAGCTGTTTTTTTGGTTTGGTGGTTTTTTTTGGTTTGTTTTTTTTTTTTTAATTTATTATTTATTTATTTATTTTTAATTAAAAGCTAGAATTACTTCTATCATAAATCAAGAAAACACTAAGTGTTTACAACTTCTGGCTATAACAAAAGCAGAAATACTGTGGACATGAATGTACTATGTCCCATTTAAAATTCTGTCTCCTACAGGTAAAGGCTACCAGAGAAACTGTTTTGCGTAGGGTATTTAGCTCTCTAATTAATTCCTACTTGAGAAATTAGGAAGCAAAATCAAATTGTCTATTACAAGTTTATTTACTCAGCTACCCATTGCAGCTACCTAGAAGAGTAGAAAAAGATGACTGAGCCCCACAGCTAAGGAACCACAGAAGCAGAACAATCCACATAACTGCGTCAAAGGAGCTACTGCCAGAGGTAGATTTCACTTCATTTGAGCTCTCCGACAGGCCAATTGCTTAGTGAAAAATCTTAGGAAAGATTCCTGTGTGCACACAGAGCAGAAAAGGTCTTAAAAAAAGTCTTCCTGGATTTATAAGACCTGTTTGTCAGCTACTGAGAACATATGTTTTGATTCAAATAGAATAACTATAAACAATTTATATTTCTCAGAAATTTCTACACTGTGTTTATCCTCAATAGATGGGTGATAGCCCTTCTTTTCTGATATGCTGGAAGCAGATGCAGTTGTTAATTATGGTAAGCCGATGGGGTTTGATCACCAACTTTCTGCCTGAGAATTCTTCCAAATGTAATACAAATTGGAAGATGTCATACACAGAGAAATTTTCCAGATGGATCCCTTTAAATAGGGGTTTGTTCAACACAAACCTACCTACATGCATGCACAATCGCATACCTTTTCTCCCCACATTAAGTGCTGCTGCATTAAAAAGATGTGGGGAGGATAACTGATTACTAAGCACACCATTCTCTGATAATCAAAATTGTCTGTAAACAAAACCCTCTTTCCTTTGAGAATCAGTCTGCCAATATACTATAAATGGGACATGACAGGTTGCAAAATGATAAAAAGGGGTGAATACAACTGGATTGTCAGGTTGATGCATGGGGTGGGAAATAAAGGCAAGTGTTGTTCCTTGGACTTTTGTTTTTTAAGCATTTTATGCAAGTTTCTATATTGGGTCTAGTTGCTTTTACGTTCTTCAGGATGTCAATAGTCATCCATTGCAGTGTGCTTACTGCCATATTACAAGATTTACACAGTATGTTTTTGATTTTGCTAAAGGATAATAATGCAAGCCTCCAAAAGACAGGTGGAAGATACTTTACATCTTGTCCAATACCTGCTTATTCACAAAAATCACATAGGTGCGGGTACGCTAAACAACGATGTACTACACACAGCAAGCTCTGAACAAACCAGCATATCAATATGGTGAAGTCAAGTGCCCTTAAAAATACAGGTCCCAGAAGCAGCATGTAATGCTGTGCTTGAGCAAGTTATACCTGCCCCAGCAACGAGCAGAACTGATGTTTCTTTAAAAGCTAGCTTGTTTGCTGCTAATTCAGGTGTCTACTATGACAAGATGCTAAGAGATGCGAATCCTCCCTCTGCAACTTCTGGTGATCTCTAGAAAGAGGAGATGGCTATTAGAATGACCACTTTCATGACTGTAATGGAGAAGGATATTAAACATTATTTCAAAATGTGAAATGGCCATTCTGAAGCAGATTAATGCTTCAGTGTTGAAAGAAGCTGAGGTTTGATTTTCTCCAAAACCTCAGATTGTCCCATGTTGGGTTGTTGAAATTACAGACTTGACCATCTCAAATTAGAGGACTGAAATTAATGCTATTATGTGTCTCAGAGTGCTGGTCAATGGATAAGGCCAGCCCGATGATCTGCAGAATAGATATATGTAGATGACACATGCTTACTTTCTAACCCAACTATTTCCTGTTACTAATTGTGGATTCCTTCCAAAATACAACAGCAGCAACAGACGAGTTCAATGGACGATTCAATGGGTTAAGGTTGACTAAAATTCATTCTTCATATCCACCCTGATGGGTTCAGACTTCTATCTCACTGACTGACTGGGCAATGTGCAAGTAAAGTCTTCAAGAATGAAAAATGTGGAAAAGGTGCTCTACCTTGCATCATTTTGTAGAGCCATAGTCATTGAGGGAAATAATCTACTAGAGGACAATGCATCTGTTTAAGAAATGCTTCAGGAAGTGGAAGGCAGAGAGTCAGGCAGTTCAAGATGGCCTGATTCTCTGTCCCACTACACATTATATTCTGATGACAATGCAATCACACAAGCATAAAACAAAGTGAAAGCGAAGAAGCAAATCCAGTTTGTGACTGCCAACATATTAAAAGCTTTTCCACCGTATTTGGTAGGTAGTGGAAAGAAATGCTTTTATGGGTATTTCCATTATTTTCTTTCTAAGCCAATTTACCCTGAAACACCTCTCCTTCACGCAGAGAATCTTATGTAATAGTATACAATATTTTGACACTTTCAAGAGGATCATAAGAGCATTCAAGTCTTTCCAAGATTAAAGTAAAGTCTGCAACTAGTCTTTTCATTCTATCACCATCTGTCATCTCTTGATATATTCAAAGTAAAGAAAATGAAGATTACCTATCCTGGTAGGAGGTTATGGAGCTGAAAATGAATAAAGGAGGAAGAGACCTGAGGAACTTCTAGAATATTCATCTGAGAAGAATAAGTAACACATCTTGAAAGTAACATTAGCATGGATAAATAAGGCTTGTATCGGTTAAAAAGAAAATGACTGAAAATCTTGGTTTGAATAGTGTCTTCATCTCATCACATTTTGAAATGGAAGAGGACAGCCTAGATGATCTTTAAGGTCCCTTCCAACTCTTAACCGTTCTATGATTCTATACATAAAGCAATAGACGTTATTGCCCAAGTAGATATAGGGAGCTAAAGTGATGATCCATAGAAGAATCAACTTTGAGGGAATAAATGTCCTCAATTATGTATCCTCTTATCTTGAAGACAGAAAAATTCCTGGTAGACTTTCCCCACTGACAACAAACAGCAGACATACTTTAACTAAAAAGTATTTGGTCCCTAAATGTAGTTATTCAGACTGATTTAATTCCCTGCAGGAACAAATACTTTTCTTTCAACATCTTTGTCTTTAGCTATTCAACTGGTGCCCACAGATGTGGTCTGAATCACAAGACAGAAGCTTGGTGCCTTAGCTGATTCCTTTTGAAATCATTTTTGTCAACATCTATACGCTCCTCCACCCCCGTTCAACCCTTCATTTCTTAAAATATTTTTCACAAACAACAGTTCTCGGAACATTGAAAGAGCTATATGTATTGCAACAGTTACCCTAATCACTCTTGTGAAATAATATTTTAAGAAAAATAATACAAATTTTTTCCTGAAGTTTTCATATTTAAGGAGACATTGTATTTCCTCCTCCTCAAAAAAATCTCTTTTGAAGTGCATTTCATATTCTTGTTTTTAGTAGAAGCCTTTAAAATTGAAATGATGTTTCCCCTTGATAACAATAGCAAGAGAGATCAATACATAAAATAGTTAAATCCTACCAAGAACACGAGAATGCACCGTATGCAGCCCTACAAGGCCCAGTAATCTAATAGCTTGTATAAACTCATCTGAAGAGCAGGCAACTACACTTAAGGAAATAAAATAGTACAGCAAATGTATTTTGCAAATATATGAATAGAAATATGCACCCTTTTGTTCTGATATATATATTGGCTATTGGGTTCAAAATTTTTGCAGCTATCACTTCAAATGAAACAGGTCTGAAAAGAGAGTTTACAACAGAATTAACTGTATTATCTGGTATTTTGTTCTACAGTCAGTTACCAGTTAAATTATTACATTTCAAGTAAATATAAAAATTCAGTAGCCATATGTTAAAGAAAAAAAAATTCATGTAAGAAGGTGTTGCTATACTGTGATACGGACTGATATATAGCTGATGTATTTGACATGTTTACATTTGTTTTTCATTGGTGACTGCATGCTATTCTGATATTTGTTTCAAGTATTTATTTT
Source organism: Burhinus bistriatus (assembly GCA_013397275.1). Classification (NCBI taxonomy): domain Eukaryota; kingdom Metazoa; phylum Chordata; class Aves; order Charadriiformes; family Burhinidae; genus Burhinus; species Burhinus bistriatus. Next base: position 88,246 of record VYXH01010493.1, read on the forward strand.
CAAATCTTCATTATATGTGCTTTAAGTTTTTTATTTGGTGCAAAAATACAATCCTACAATTATCAATTTAAGGAGCAGTAATTGGGTCCCACCAGCACGACAACATCTTTGTCATGACTGCAAATACGTTTAGACGGAAAAAATCCCAAAACCATGCACCTGTTCATCTCCATTAGACACACTTGTATTAAACTATACAATTTCATTTTGAATAAGTATATTGCATTACCAGGCAATATAAATTTCTTGGCATTAGCCATCATTAAGTAGCAATACTCAAGTTGGGGATAACCAACTAAGAGGTTAATATAATTCATGCTGCACAGTGCAGAACGTCAGTTTAAAAATAGTACTTCTTTTCCTGTGTAAAAGGGTATGTACTAAGCACTTCCAAGAAGTGAACTCAAGTAGTTCTCACAGAATAGCATGACGAGCTGAAAAAAGTTCTTGTATATAATTTTTTTCCTCAAATACCACTTCCAATGAAACAAACAAGACAAAAAACAACATTATAGAAAAAGAAAAAAATCACTTTTAACATATTTTTATTGAATCCATAACTGCTTTGTCAAGGTAAAAGGTGACTCTTTATTTTATCATCCTGAAATGGTGTGTGTGTCACATAAATCAAACATAGCACATTTCTTGCATCGATCAGATTTGGCAAGAGAGTCCAATTTTGTTTACTCTCATGGCAGAGTTGATTTAATCCAAATACATGTAGACATGTTACATACATATATAAAAAAATTTTTGACCATTTGTTTCAGAGTTCTGAAAGTATTCATTATCTAGTCTCTACCACAAATATTCATTCATCTAAATCTAGGATTTACTTTAATGATAATGTAGTGCTGTTTAAAAGATGAACAGGTTCACACAGTATCAATTAATTAATGTTCCCATTCCTGTTCTCAGTAAAAACTAGGTGCAATTATGACTATATAGTCTCTGTGAACTCGAGTTACTTACAGTGAAGCAAATGAAGGGCTATTCTCTAAATGCTTATCATTGCTAGGCATTTCTGGTAGGCCATTGAAGTGGTTATAAACAGGTTTTTTTGTCTGATGGACATTATAAATAAAAACTGTTCTGTAACTACTGTGGCAGACTGAATACATTCTATTCTGAATCAAAAAATGAAAAGATTTCAGGATGCTCTAAAGCACTCTGAATACTTCAGCCCAACCAGAACATGCCTTCAACCACTGTTTCTGAATGAGTGTACCCAACAGGAAGTACATCTCCAATTTATTTACTGTTGGTCACAGACTCTGTTTTGTGGAAAACCTCCTTAAAAAAAAAAAAAAAAAAAGAGCAAGAGAAAGCAAGATCAAATTAGAACATTATCTACAGTCAGGAAACCTGTGGCTGAGCTAGGAACTAAGCTGTTATTTTAGGGAGACTTTTTGAGATTCAGTCCTGAAACAATCCATCCCTATGTGATAAGTCTCATGTGATGGATAGGGTAAAGATGGAGAACACCTGTATACTGCAGACACTTCAGTCTCTCTTGATTGACACTCTCACCTAGTCTTTGAATTGATGTTGGGAACACAGGCTGTATAGATCCCTCAGGGATGCAACAAATGAGGACTCTTTCATGGAGGAGCAGGTGTCAATAGTGACAATCATTTCAGTGCAATCGCACTAGCTGTACGATGTTTTTATGGTGAAACAGAATTTTATCATTGACCGTATCAAATACATAGGAAAATCCAGCTGGGTTAATGTTAATGCAATGCAATACAAATGCCCAGCGATGCAAAAAAGACTAAATCCAACAAAGAGAAACATCAGGTTATTAGCGCTGTGTAGGCTACAGGATTCTCACCATTCCAAACAGCCACCTCAGCAAAATTTCAAAGAAAAGCATTGTTCTTGGCTTTAAAAGGAGATACTTTGCTTTTATTGAAATAGCAAAATTCAGGGGGGTAAAGAGATAATTCACACTCTGGAACAGTTTTAGTAGATGCTAGGAGAGATATACGCATTTTCTTATTCTAAGACTAGGTTAACAGCTTCCAGTTAAGTCTTGCTGTTGTTCTTTGTGTCCACTCAGTTTTCCACACATGGCAATTTTCCTATTTGGTCCTGTCACAAGTGAGAAGCCATACAGATTCATGGGACTAAATATTTTGAGTCAATCACATTAAAAGCTGTCATTAACCAACAATGATATCAATACCGCTGACATTCTGTATCACAGTTTTTGGATTAAATCAATTATCTACAAGTAACATCTGGAATTTAGACAGAGCCAATGACTTTCCCGGCTGATCACTGTTTTTCTTTGCATATATATAGGAAGGACAAGGAAATGTTCAATTTAATGTTCCATCTGCATTTAAAAAGATCTTCATCCAACCGAAAAATATAAAATTGTGTTCTAGGTTTAGCTGGATATCGTAGGTCAAAAATTAATGGGAGTAAACCAAGCTGCTTCTCACAGATGATAAACCTGAATAAGGCCACTTACTTTTGGAAACAGAAACAAAAGTCAAAAAAACATACAGGTGCTCTTGAAAGTATTGTGCTTTAAAAGCCTACATTTTTGAAAGAAAACCAGGAAAGGACAACCCCGCCTAATTGTCTACAGTAAAGTCTAGATATTTGATTGTTCTATATACATTCAAACAAAGAGCTAAGGAGTGCTTAGGCTCAAGTTAACATCTGTTTAGGATTGTATGTTACAGTATAATTGGGTACCTTATCTGTTAAAGAGGTGGATAATAAAATTTTCCCTAATACTATCAAATGTTCATGAATTTGGAACTAACAAATGAATATTAAAAGATGGTTCTACTATGAATGACATGCAATCTTACCTGTGTATGTTATCTTGACCAGAAGGGACTACACCCAGGTTTGCTGCCTTCACTACCTTCTCAACTATTACAAGTCTAGTAGAGTTCTGTGGAGCAACAGCTATTGTAGCAGACGTCTCATTCATTCCTGTCAGCATTCCTGAAACATTAAATATTTCATTATGAATACTTTAAGATTTGCTTGCTTATTAAGCATATAACCAAAATAAGAGTACCTTCTAAACAAAAAAACACATTTGCATTAGAAGTTAAATCATTCGTCAAGAAAACAATTTTATAAGAAATTATATAATTACATTAGTTTAATGTATTGCTTGCCATGCCCTATTATTAGAAACGAATTACGAATAACTGAACAGTGTTATGTATGCTACTGATGCAACTGTGAAACCAAGATGGTTATTCTTTACAAAAAGCATAACTTAAAAGAAGAATGTTATCACAGAAATGAAATATTAAGTAAGACTGATTTGGAAAAGTGCAGCTTAAGTAAGATCATATACAAAGACACCTTATAATCTTTCAATCATAAACCCATTGCATTTAATTATAATTTCATATCCAATTGCTAAAAATAATCTTGAAATTCAGATAGGAGTAATTGGTTCAATTTAGTTCATGAAGATGAAGTCATAACATTAGAAACTGGGAAATTCAGTTAGTATCCATCTCTCTAAAATGTCATGATAAACTATTTGATTAAAATAATTTGAATATCACTACAAAATGGAACAGAAATGTCAAGATTATATCCAAACATGAGACAAAAAAAAGTAAAGAAGGAAATGTTGTTCAAGGTCATTTTAACAAAAAACCCCACTTTTCTCTTCTATCAACATCCATTGTTTAGAAGAATGATTTGCCAGACGCTCGTGTTGATTAAAACCCAACAGTAACTACAACTTAACATTATGTGTGTATTTTTACACTATCTTGAGAAGCTGAAAATGCAAACAATGGAGCACAGTACTTTAGGCAGAAATATGAAGTATCTGCAATCCACAATAACATTAACAATGAAAACAATGCAAAAGTCTCAAAAGGCTAATATTTCAGAGCTGCACATACAGTTCTAACCCAGAGTAAGTGGCACTAAGATGTTTAATAGAGCAATTAAAAAATAAATCCAACATTTTAATGCAGTAGAATGTGCATTAGCTGTTGTCACAAAATAAGAAATATTAATAAAAAGAAATATTAAAAAGAAGAAATGTTAAAAAAATGGAAATATTTTTAAAAATGGAACAGCTCGTAAGTAAATAACAGGATATTTTTGAACATGATCTGCTCTTGAATAGAACAAAAATAAGCATGCAACTTCTATAAAGATCAGCTTTATCTTGGGAATAGAACATTCTGTTTCAAATTGTTTAACTTCACTATTAGGCAAAAGCTTTAAAAACTACATACGCAGACTAAAACTGCTTTTAAGCAGAGCACAGGGACTGACATAACACTGCTGAGAGATGTGTGTACTCATTTAGGATTTAAACCTTCTCCATTAAGCTCTATTGAAGAGCAAATGCTGAATAAATGAATGCAACTATGTTTATGTTAAAAGCCTGTTTCCCGCAGCATGTAATTAAAGGAAATGTTGTACAAAGCCAGTACTTTTGTCAAGCTCCTGTAAATGGAAAGATGGATAGCACTCAGAGAAGTGAATGCATTGCTTCATATTTAACCTTAACACTCTTGTCATTAATGGTTTGTCTAACTTGTTCTATAAAAGACAAGGTACTGCTCCATTGAAGTAAAATTAAAAAAATCAACTAAACCATGCTTTTCAGAACAGAAGATTCATTATCGTCGACTAATGTATTGGCATAAAGCAAAGTAACATCCTATCAAGTAAGGCACACATTCAATCTGCCTTTTCACCCCCCTTTATTTTTAACTCATGCTGTTTTATTGTTATAGGCAATTTGTACCACTCAGCATGACAGTGTAAACTGAATCAAGATTAATTTACATGCAAAAGAACACTTAGGAGAGCAGCATGGTAAGCAAATGTATTGTCTCGATTGCTGAGGTGGAAAAGAACCTGGAAAGAAAAAAGGGTGCTCTAATTAAGGGGCATCAAATATGATTGCTCGTGGTAGTCTGGGGCCAGAAAATAGTAAATGTCCAACCATTTAAAGAATTAGCATCTTGCTTGTTAGGAAAACAAGTTGGATATATAATCTTAATAAAATTAGGTAAACAATTTGTTTACTTAACCAAGGTGTTTGGGTTTGGGGTTTTGTTTTGGTTTTTTTGTTGTTTGTTTTTACTGTGAATCAGGTATACACTTTTTAAAAAATGACAAAATTATTTAAAAATATGTCCGGGGGAGGGGGGGGAAGTCTTTATACTTAAAGTAGTTTTAACTGGATCTTTTAAAAATACCTTCATAAAAATTCTGATTAATATCCAGCTATAACAATTGCATGCCAACTTTAACACTGCTTGAAACGTGAGAATCTAAGAAAATTCTAGTCAGAGCACAGAGCAGCAATTAATCTGGGTTAACTGACACAATGAAATAATGGTACACATTTTTAATAATAAAAGGAAATGAAATTGGAAAAATTACACTGGTAGGCAACAAGCTACGTTAACTACCAGACTAGTCCTATTCTGAACTAAGGCAAGGGGAGTTTTGCTACTGAGTTTTAAAAACAGCAGACAAGTAAAAATGTGTATATGGAGAACCCAACAGTACATGTCTCACTCACGCAGAATTCCTGCTACAGAAACTGGACTTTTCATGGGGATGTGATGTAAAACAGGGTATGAAATCCTGAGACCTGAAGATCAGTAAAAATATTTAACCAGAAAGGTAAAGAGTAGTTTGGCAATACCATTTCTATCCACTGCTTCCAAATTGTCAACCACAACATCAACGACTAATTCAGCTGCTGCTCTGGGGAATTACCTCACCAGAGGATTCCCCAGCTCAGGAGGGAAGTGAAGGGAAGGGAAGACGGTGTAGCAAGGCTAAGCATATCATGCACAGCACGTGGATAAATCCAGCTTTCAAGGTTCTAACACTACCACTAGATAACCTTCATAGCCATGAATATTCAATAACCTGTCTGTTTCCCTCTCCTTATGCCATCAGGAAGAAAATGGACATATACAAATGTAACAGACAATGCAAAACAGCAGAGCGTAATTGAGTAAAGATGTTTAGCAATGAATTGTCTTCTACATAGCAGTACAATACCAGCTATTTCCTCTTTAGCATTCTTATTAGGTTACACATGCAGTTTAGATGTAAAAATCCTTAAAACCCATACATATTCTCATTCTGCTGCAATATAATCTTGCATTTCTAATATTCTCCTCACCCCTTCACTAGTTTTTACTTATTTGTTTTGGTTGCAAATAAAATAAGGCATTTCCAGGTACAAGACTTGAAACACCTTATGTTTCGAAGCAAAAAAAAAGGGAAAAAAAAAAAAGGAAAATGAAAAAGCGTGACAAGTGAAAAATAAGTTATACAAATCAGATTCATTTGGAGAATACAAACAAAGCAAAGTTAAACACAAAATATATACCAACTTCTAAATTGCCCTGCATTTATTATTGCAATTTGGATTTTTCATTTAGCAAGATCACATAGTAATTCTCCCCAAATGCTAGCTGCTCCTAGATCTTTGTAATAAATACTTATGTAAAATTTAGAACTGAGACCTCTATTACCACAAATATTCTGAAACAGCTGATATCTGTAAGAAAAAAGATGCAACAGAAAAGGTTTTTAAACCTGTAGTAAATTTGCCAGCGTCAAGTCCTGCATCAAAGAATGAATTCAGGAAGACAGAGAGAGCAATACAGAAATGCCAAGAGACCTTCATGGATTTACAAATACTTCATATAAACAAATTTTCAAATAGCTTTATTCAGAGTAGCCTTTCTGCTCTATTAAACATAGCAAACAGCTGCCAGATTTATTCAGACAAATAATCAACAACCATAGAAGTAAAATGGCAGAAGAAAAAGGAATTTTGGCAACAACTCCACAGAGGACCACGGCTATTCTCCAAGTACACTTCTTCTATGTGCTTGTGGTTCTGTATGGCCAGTCAGGAGGAAAAAAAAACCCTCAGTCACAGTAAAACATACAAAAACTCTATCAAAATATCACAAAGCAAGCAAATATAAAAAGGGGAGGGGGGCGATGACAAGAGAAGCAAAGCAACCTTGCTTCCTTTCACTACAACCTCAGCTACAATTTTTAGAAGGGAACAGTTTAAAATAAATGTGCCACAGCCTCATTCAATTACTCACCTTGGTTTGCTGAGCAGGTATAAGGCAGAGAGGCAGGCTTTAGCCAGCAAAGGGTAAGAACAGCAAATAAGTATCAATTGGTTAAGAAAACAAAGCACAATCCTAACTTTTCACTGCAGCCATAAGCTTAACTGAAGATGATCTAAGTAATATTTAAACTACTTAATCATTCAAAAATACAAAGGCAAGAAATGCTCAAAAGCAATAATTAATAATACATAGCATTATTCATTGGTGTTCTTGACTGCTTGATGGATATACTGAGTTTCTGAGCCTTACACAGCAATGAGACAGGATCCCATGGGTATATTCTCATCTCAATATGAAGAGATTTACACATGTAAATCCCCATACATTGAGATAGAAGAGTAAACACTATTACATTTTAATGCATCCAAAATGTAATTGTTTATCTTTTAAAATATCCAAGAATCATATCCAAATTCAGGACAGCAGTATGGACTGTTCCATTTAACACATGGTCAAAGCTAAGTACAATTTTCTCTAATTATTTTGTATAAAATACTGAAGTCAGTAAAAGCCCTTATGGAGGTTTGTGTTTGCACTAGCATCAGAAACTTACATTCTTTAAAGATGCAACATTAGAATAATGCAGAAGTATATAAAAGACATCACGTTTCTAAAACAGTATTCCAACACTAATATTTTTTTTATATGAAGGGTTTGAAAGGAAAAAGATTAGAATCACCTTCGAAGTAGCTGAGGAACAGATACCCTAAGAGTATTTAAAAGTAGCCTTGGAATAAAGGCTAGTAAAGATAGACACCATATCAACGTATATTTGGTATACTTCCTTGAGCTGGGGTTCCAACTTTCTGCTTTACTGCTAGTAGGAAAGATACTCACACTTCATGACAGGAAGCCAGAACTCTCTGAGCCAAAAGACTGTTTTAGGGTAAAAGGTGGGCTTTGTGCTTTTAAAGGCACACTGAAAAGCTGTCAAATACCACTGCACATCCTTTTAAAGATATTTTTAAATTAAATAATTAGTATCAGACTGAATACTAACAGAAACTAACACAAATAACTACACTGTAAGCACTTGCTGTACTCTTGGAAACTGAAAGGCACACAGCCCTCTTCTCATCCAAATACATTTCTTGAAGCTGTTGAAATATTTCTCACCTTGCTCCTTCTTAAAGTCTTTCTCTGACATAGTGACAGGCAAAAGCAGTTCTCCAACAGGGGGCTGAATGTTAACATTGAAATGATCATCCTTTGTGCTGGGAAAAGAGAAAGTACAGAGAATCAACCAGGTGCTTGAACATAGATTAATATATACATATCAGTTCAAAATTTACTATGGAATCTATAAACAGTGTAAGAACTACCTGCATGATGTTGTTAATCCAAAAGCCTGCTAATTTCTTATATCAGTAAAGCTGATCCATTTTTTCCAGTACAAATGTAGTATTATTATGCATGCTCCTATATTTCTGAAAATGTAACTTTTACTCATATTAATGTTTATTTGTAATCTATAAGGCATCACACTCAAACGAAATGCTTGCAAAGGACAAATTATTATGCATTTTACGATTCCTTTCAAAGAAATGTTACACACAAATTCTGTCATCAGCCACAGCTGTCCCAGAAATAGGACTAAACCTAGGAAAGGTATAATTTCAGACAGAAAGGATTACTATTCTCTGAAAAAACCCCAAACAAATCAAACAATAAATTTGGGAGTAAAAAGAAATATCCTTCATCACTTCAATTTTGCAACATTTTGTATATTTGAACAAAACTACACAGCATACTGGTTGATGTAGAAGCACACTGGAAAATGGCAGAATTTGAGGCAGTTTTCATAATGGCAGAGTTAAAAACATTACTGTCAGTAGTAGCATACTAATATCAAATGCCATAGATTCCTTCTTAAGAAATAAATACTATACAGTGAACTTGTGCTCCCTAACCATTCAATTCCCTTGAATTTCTAACTATCTCCTCTTGGAGTTCTCCAAGTCTATAGAAACTCAAGATACATTCAATCTGCATGTTTGCTTGACTAACTATATCATAA